>JAODVP010066368.1:0-14143 GCA_025400035.1 Tetradonia laticeps
TCTCGACATGAGGTGCGAGAAGGGAACTGGCCGAGGGTTTAGTAATAGAGAAGTCGAAATTTGCAGACGAGGAAGTTGAACCCGGTACTCTTATTTTATTCTGTTGTACTGTTTGAGGTGAGACTGCTGATGAGGGAGCGTTGATATTGATTTGTTTTTCGACAGAGGAGTACTGTGGAACATTGTTGGATTCGTGTCCTTGTTCAGATTCACTGAAAGGACTATCATATGAATCGGAATCTTGCTCGCGAAGCAACGATACTAATTGGTCATAGTCCATGTTCTCAATGTCCAAGGGGTTCGCTGATGATGGGATTGCATTAAGACAAACAATCAGTGCCTACAAACATGAACAAGGTGTTATTTTTATAACAAAAAGGGAGATGTAATCACTATGCAAGTGATAAATTACTTAATTAAATAACTTACCAGAATAACACCAAGGAATTTCCTCACAGCGAGCATATCAGCCATTATTTGGGAATTTTCGTAACTAATTAGTTAAAATTTACGCTTGTTTTGCAGTCAGTGGCAAATCGTAACTAATTTCTTCCAACAGTCTACGAAACCTTATATACCGAAATAAATTTGCTGAGCAGGCATAACGCGGAGAAATTTGGAAAGCCACCCCGTTGGTCATTAGCCATTAGCAGCCATTAGCGATGTCGCGACCAACATGTCGGGGTATTAGTCTTACCCTGCTGCATCTCACACTCCCAGGCGTGCATAAAGGGTAACGATCGAAAAATCACGCCGATATGCTCGTACTTAATTACCCATTACGATATCAGCCGCGTATATTAATGACGCTCGCCGGTGGGTTGGTAATTATGTAATTACGACCGGCTGCCGGATATTACAAATATTATTTGCGTTCGGTTGTAAATTACGCTCGGCGATGCCTAATGACAGGTGGAGTTAGGATTTGTGCGATCGGGATTCATTTCAATTAGTCTATGCATCGGAAATTACTTTCGTAATAATAAATATTTAGATTATAATGCGTTTCCATTTCCGAATTTTACCTTTAGTACTGGAACGCGGTAAGTTACACATATATAGCTACTTACAGATAAGTAGGTTTTATCTGAAGGTGAAATGTTGCATCGCATTGGATAGCAATTTCCGACCGGAATGGAAAACGTCATGTTATCTGCTTTGCTCTTTGGCCCGTATCACTTGGCTACTATTACATTATCCAAACGCGCACGGGGCAAAATGCACAGATAAAAAGGTGTGACCTCTAATTGACCTTCAAAATTAGGTTGTATTATTAGCTGAACTCAGATACATTTGCACCTAAAAAGTACAAAATATGCTCTTCAATATGCACGAAATTGTTCAAAACCTGCCTTTAAAAATATGAGTGGATTGTAAGGCCTTTTAAACCCTAACAATGTTTCGAACACGACTCGGAAGAGATTGCTTAAAGTAGAATAATAATAAGTGTTGGAAAGACCAATTAACCACGAATACTTTAAGGTATTTTCTTTTATGGAAAAATAAATATCTTGATTCGTATTGTGGAGCACTGCCGGTAAGTATCAAAGGTTGAAAACCCTATTTAAACCATAAGAAACCCACTCGAATGGATTGCTGAAAAGCGTGTTCCGATATTTGCTATATCTTTAGAGTTTTAAAGAGGACACTAGCAACACTTATGCATCGTTTGTCCCAATGGTTTCTCTAAAATTAAAAGAGATATCAAAACACGGTTTTCGGTATTCGATTCAGCATGGTCTGGTGTTGTATACGTAAGAGTCTCAACTACTGATTGGGAATCGAAAATAGGAAACCATATCAGATCCAGCTAAATCAAGTGCTTTAAAACGTTTCCGAACATCTCTTGTAGTTGTAAAGAACCCGCGAAGAATCAATGAGATTATTTAATGTTAAAATAAATTAATCAAAGGAAATATTTTCATGTTACATAATAATTGAACATGACGTTGAAAAGGCTATGCCCGTATTGTTCCTTGTTCTGCGTGCGTTTGAAGTGGCACATTTATTCGTCGATCCTACGACGCGCACGGAGATTGTTCGAACTTTCCTAATTTTCCGCGCGCCATCATGAGATGGGCCGGCTTCGGTTCCTCCAGGGAAATTCGCATGCGCCACCCCCGGAATGCACCTGATTGATACTGAGCGTGGCTTCGTTTTCAATTTTCGACCGGAAATTCTCATCCTTGCTTTCGCTTTAAATAATTAAACTGTACGCTAAACTTTGCAAATCAATTTGTAATGTACCTGAATGTTTCACATTTTCCCCATTGATGTATGGAATAAAGTGGGGAAAATGGGCCAGTCGTTGTATCATATGAATTCTTTAACTGAATAATTCATTTAATGAACATTCATAGATATACTCGATATAGAATTGTATGCCTGAACTGGAAATTCGAGCAGATTCAGATTTATTGCGATAGCTAGACTTTGCGATAGCTAGATACTTTGTAATTTTATTACAAATTCGTCCGCATTGAGTCGTGTTTGGGTGCACGAAGAGCATTTGATAATTTTTTCTTATAGTAAAAATTGCATATAAAGCTAAGCATGGATGGATGCAGAATTTTTCCTTAACATAAACCTACATTCACTTTTGTTAGAAAATAATTAGGGAAGCCAATAATTAGACATTTCAAACCTAACATTGAAATTCCTTTGGGGTATATTTGAGAGATTAGGAGTTTTTTAGGATTGAACCTAGGATATAAAAGATAACTTTGTATTGCAAGAAAATGTTACAATTGCTGAAGATTGCTGTGCAACCATTTTACGCGTAGCTTCATTTTATATGTTACTAGCACTAGCACTACCACGCTTCGCTGTTGCATTCTTCATCTAAATAGTATTTTAAAAGTATTATTACACAACGATATTGTATCGCAAAAACAAATAACGCAGCACACAACCGTTCAGAAAGCAGCCGACCACGCGTCTGAGCCGCATGGCATGGTACGTCGTAGAACTACACCCCCTCTCCACGTCGCTTGCAAGCAATGCCACACCTCCTCGCAGCGCGTCATGTTTTTCACATCATGCGGCGCGGGTGAATTTTATATCGGTAATATAACATTTTCCGTTATTTTTTCGCTCCTAATAGTTGCAGCGTGATGTTATATAGCCTAAAGCCTTCCTTGATAAATGGTTTATTCAACACAAAAAAATCTTTTAATTCGAACCAGTAGTTCCTGAAATTAGCGCTTTCAACCAAACAAACTCTTCAGCTTTATATATTAGTATAGATAAAATACAATTCTATGGAAAATACATGTTAAACATAATTTATTTCATCGTTTATTTGTTCGTTAAATACTCAGTTAAATATATGTAAAACTAACTGTTCCTCGAATTGATATATAATCGTTGTTTGTTGCCAACCAAAGCTGGGTAAACAAGCCTCTACATTTCCACTGCAAATTTCCATTTGCATCCGCATTGAACGAGTCGTTTTTCTGTGCAATATCGTTGTTAATGCGTGCATTAAACCACTCGAATATTCAAATTCCGCTGAGGATCGAGCGGATTTTATCGACTGAAGTAGGCCTCTTTAGAGTTGCGCCAGTCGCATAATAAATGGACGGGTATTTTAATACGAGAGCGGATCCCCTCCATTGCGGCGTGTGTAATTAGCCGAAGGATTTAATTGCTGATTTCGCGCGTGCGATGCGCCCATCTAGTACAATCCGCGCGCACTCGTGTTTATCAACACAGCAATAAAAATACGCGCGGCCCGAAGGGCGCATCAAACAACATTGGCGCATCGGGTTTTCATTGTTTGAAAATTTCAATGCAGCGCATTTGCGTGATTTCCGTGTTTTGACATCTGCTTTCCCAGTTTATGCCGTGTCGGTGGCGACCGCGCGAGCACACACGCATCACTGGCGATATGAATATTTCATTCATATTGCATACTTTTAATTTTAAATAATATTTGCATACGTGTCATATATTTAGCGGGCAAACAGAAACAGCGTTCAACGCATAGCCTAGCTCTGCAACAAATATAAAAAATGTTGATGCCAATGGGAAATTTAGAACGCATGTATGCATTTTATTACAATATTTTAATGTTTGATTTGTGACAGGAAATTGAATTGATAATTTTATTTTTCCAATGTATTTTTGCTTTATTTTGCATATTTGTTCACTATGAAGATACAATTTCAAAAAAATTTCAAAAAAAGTTTTACTTTTAATTCATTAAATCGGTTGTGTTGTTAATATATTTTCTAATTCCTAATCGGGTGTTGATATTTATTTACTGTCCGAAGTTTCCAATAGCATGGCGTGAATTTGATAACTAGAATTATTTGATTGGCCATTGCAAATATCGATATTTTGCATATAAGTTTTTCTACAATTTGCTGACCAAGGTTTTTCAGGGAAATTGTGTCACTAGTGTGAAAATAAACTTCCAATAAATTCAGCAACTTTTTACTGCACTTTTTCTTTTGTGAAAAATACCATTGTGCTATTAAACTTGTGCGTGTTTTGATTGGTCGCAATTAAAAAGTTTCGCGCATAAAACGCGCGCCCATCTACGTCCATGCGGTTCGGGCTGCTCGCTCCACTTCCGGCCCATAAAAAAACTTTATCATAAGGTTAATGCCCAATTGCCAGATTGCCAGACGTGAAACAAACAAAGCGAATCGAACTGCATTGGCAGGGCTTTTCGATTTTATTGTGCTCACCACTGCAATGCAGCAAAATTTATCCGACTGAATCTGACGACTTCCGCCTTTTAAACATTTCAGTCTGCCTGACAAATGAAGGATGTAAACATAAGATAAATAGAATGATAGGAATATAGTTTAGTTTAGCTTTTATTTCATGAAATAAATCGAGGGATTGAAAAAACTGAAGCGGAACGAAAGCTTTGTGCTCCAACCTGCTCGAATCTAATGGTTTTATCGTGTAATACGATGTATATTTAATCGCTTTAAATTCTTTCCCCGTCCCCGTGGTTGTGTTCTTTTTTGTACCTCCTCGTTTCAGGTCGCATTTTTCACCTGCAGCTTTGTGTGCCAGTGCCCAGACTCGTGTTTCCATTACCTCCATTCGAATACGCGCATTAAGTGCTTGTTAGCGGATAACGATAGGGGCATTAAGCATCCCCACCGCACGCTCGATAATTCGCGAATGCTAATTGCGCTCCAACACCGGCTGCGGCGTCTTTTTAAATTAATTAAACTCAGCGCTGGTGAGTCCTTGCTTTGTTTTGCAGCCGTGATGTACTCGGAAGCGGGCGATAGGGTTGCATGCAGCAAGCAACCGCCGCCGGCTTTATCGTTTTGTTTGCGCTGAATTCATCATGACCACACAACCCACACCCTGCTTTTTATTACGCTCTATTACTTTTTCAAGAGGTGAATGCAGGAATTCAGCGGGAAGGAAAATAAATTTCATAGTGCACGTAAGCATGAAATATTACCGTCTGCGAATGGACTAAGGTATGATCTAAGGTATTTTATTTTTTGTGGTTTGCAAATAAATTTATTGTTGCAAAGAAGGGAGAAGTAATATTGCAGAAAATATTTACAAGGCATGGTAATGTCAAGTTTTAGTAATTTCAATGAATTTGTTATTTCGTCTAGAAATTATATTATTTGTGATAATGTCTACGAAGGTCTCAGCCTCACTAGTAGTACCAGTATCTGCCTAGTGCATTCATTTAGATTCAGCTTATTTGGAATTATAATGCACTAGTTCTCACGGCTAATGCTTGGTGAAAGTGCCGGTCAAAGACCATTATTTCTCATGGTCGGAACGGTTGCGCATGTTGGCTGGAGTGTTCAAACTGCCGCAAAGTTCCTTCTAAAGAAATACTTGAATTATCCACCGATATTTCTCTCCAAGTTTTTCATAGCATAGTTACTGAACTTTTGATTGCAACGATCTAAGAAAATGTACACGATAGTAAATCTCTATTACGATTCTGACACTGTCGGGCTGCGAGGCTCAGTACTTATCGGATCCCACTCGTGCCTTGGAGCAGCATATCAATTATAACTAGACTAACCTTCATAAGGCTGTCAAGCCCCATGGCTGGTGGCAATTTACAAGTTTCAGGCCAGTTTCAGTTTAAACGGGATGCTAAAACAAGGAATAATTTAAACCATACGTTCTCAACCTGGGGGATATTGCTTTTCAGGGGAACGTTATTTATTATTGTTTACTAATTTTCAATCCAATTTCAATGTAGTAGGGGGGCGATAAATCCTTTCCAACTGTTGGTAAGGGCGCAACGTCTTTTAGACATTACCGTTTTAATTTAAAATAGCTACGTTTTTCTAATAAATTTATATTTCGTTTTACACCGCACCAGATCGCGAGGAATCAAACGCTGAAAACAGTTTTGCAATACCTTTTATAGTTAACGCTGGGAACTTCCATTCTTTAATGCATTCGGCTTGATACCTTGTTTTCTCTAAATTACATGTAATATTTAAACACGGTTTTTATACTTTGATTGGGCAGGTGCGATATAGTTCAGAAAAGTTTCCAACTTCTGGTACGGCCCGGAAGTAGACACTTCGGAATTCAAAAGTTAAAGATAGAGGTCTCATCGGCAAAACTCTGATAAATTGAATGGTAAAAACCGTTTTTCGATATCTCTTAGTTCTAGAGGAAAGGCGTAGATGGACAGATAGGCAACGGTAACATGTTCATTTCTGTATTATGACAAATTGGTGTGTCATAGTGTACGTATTTCTACTATTTAGTTCCTCTGAAATTGTAGGTCGTGTTTGGAGTGGTCATAGCACGTATTGTAGTAATTTACCAAGTTGCACGTGATGTGCAAGACTTTCGAAAGCACACGAGCACGAAAATATTTAATTTTCACCCCTGATTATGTTGCGATAAACCGTTAACTGTTTGCGATAATCGAGTTTCCTTTCAACGTGCTACTAACAATGCACGCACGCGGCATTTAATCCAATTTGTTTTGGCTACAATGTGATTCTTTTCAACATCCACAGTGCCATCCTTCAATATTTTCAGTTTATCGCAACCAAAGCAAACCCAACGAGTTATCAACTTCATAGAGTCAATAATGTTGTACTATTCAGTGCGCCCAACTTCCGAGAAACTCAGCTGTAGAACTTGGTACAGGCGCCGACTACAGAATATTATTTAGTAACACCACCACCAAGTTCTACAACTCCATCTAATTGAATTAATGAAAGCAATGAAAAAATAGTATTAGGGGTTTAATAGCTTAATTTAATCATCAACAAATGATAGTATCAGAACATAATAAATCTTAAAAAATGTAATAATTTGGCTGCCTTATAGAGTATAACTTTAAACGCTTTTTCCAGCCAAGACCCATTGCAAGAGATGATTTTATATCTCCAAGTTTACATTTAATTGACTTGACCTACTTATCACCCGCTTTTATTGCATGATATAAATCGATACACTTCTCATAGACAAGGAAGGTGACAACAAATTGCGGCGCATTTCTTATGAATAAGGGTGTAAAGCCTTTCCACAATGCAAGAACACCTTCAAACTTTATAAGTTTATACCACACATCCAGCATGTTTTTATACTCTGGCACTCCATTAATGACCTGCATGTTTTGGATTCTCGTCTTTGTTATGTCGACAGGTAGAGTGCATGCTGTTGCTACTGCTGAGGAAACAATAGAAGATATGATTTGTACAAGCATGCTATCTTCATGACCAATACCTATGATAATTCAATTTTGAAAGATTACAATTCCAATACTTCATATAATATATGTGCTATAAGATATTTTTGAGTTGTTTGACCTTGTCTGACTAAAAACTCCTTTGTTTGAAAATAACTGACAACTTGCGAAATATTCACCACTATTGCCCTCGTAATGGTAGGTAATGTACCACGATAGAGTGTAAGAAATCCTTCCTTTCTATAAATTTGTATGCCTCCATCAAAGACGTGCTTGTAGTTCCTTCGTTTATCCATGGGTAGTCTGTTATCCACAGCCATGCGAGTTAGGATGACGTCTGCTGGTAAACCCACAATGGCCCCACACATCCCAGACACAGTTCCTATTAAGCATTTTTTCAGGAATCCGACTGGTTGATTGTCTCTGCACAGATATGCAATTATAAACCATTCCGATCTTAAATATTATCTTACTTTGAGTAATAGTCGGACAGGATTTGAAATAGTCCTAATCGAGTGCCGGTGTATAATGCTTGTCGCGCTATACTGGCTGAGAGGCCGCAGTAGAGTCCGGTGATACCATCACGGTGGAATATTTCCTTAGCGAATTCGTGCGTGGTAACTGCTTTTCGCTCTGTACCCATTTCGCCGGAAACCTGCATGTTTAACCGGAGCACATCTAGCGGATAACAAATTAAAGTTCCAGATACTCTAGAATAGTCTGAAAAATTAAGATAAGCTTTCACGAGGCACAAAACACATTACCCTGCTGCTGATGCACTCAACAATTTGATGTAGTTGGGAATTCGAAGTGTTCGTTCCATTTCCTATGAAATTGAAGTTTGTAGCATAATTTTGCACATGACAGTGACATAGTTCAGACGTAAAGAAATAATTAATCATCTCAAAAACGCGTTCTTCTTGATACTGACCCATTCGGAGTACATTGAATGCAGTTGAAAGTCTTCCCTTCAACTGCACTTTGGATTCTGGCTGATCCTTGAACATTCTTTTATTTGCGGACGGCCACCCACTAATCTGAGCACGTTCCACACCTTATCATCCACTCGCCATGCTTACATTCCACCTTTCCACTCTGCACACTGCGTGCTTTCATCTCCATCTTTAGGTTCAAGAGTCTTAAAGAGTAACCACGTTTCTTAGCGCACGGCTCTTTATCAAAATTCACTTAGAGCATTTAACGAAAAATGCCGTAATCGTTACGTGCGCTAGATAACACGCTCCGCTATGATGAAGAGAATTCAAAAGGAAGCTCGCTGCTTGGGCTTGGAGTGGAGCTTATTCAGATATGGCTGCAGGCAGAGTTTCATTCCGCAGATTAGCGCCGACTATCATCATCCCTCTGCATGTTTTTCAAACTGTAATAATAATTAACCGAGGAGCAAATGTACCAAGGCTTGCTGGACTGGGTCCCAACACATTTGCATTTAGAGCTCCGGAGTCTGCAATTTGTATGCCGCTCTTTTCGTTCGGGCGATCATCGTAGTCGTCGAGGGAGTGCATTACATAGTCGCGTACACTTGTAACAATGAAAGTTGTCTCGGCTTCGGCAGACTCGGCACTTGGGTCAATTGGTGTCATGCTGCATATTCAGTTAATCCTTTTAAGGATCTAATCCTCGAAAGTAAGACTCTCGGATTACCATCTGATCACAATAATAATCGAGGCCTTCTCCTTGCTCTCATAGACATAATAAGAAATTTCCATCGAATTTGAATACGGCAATTAGCTTTCAATACCACTTCCGCCTGCACCCTAACTAATTGAATCGAAGCGGAATTATTAACGAACTACGTAGCTCGGATTCGCTTAAAGAGCTTCATACTATTATTATCTGTTCATAAATTTATATCAGTTACATTTTTTGTAATGAAAGACGAAGGACACTCATAGCCCTAGTCAAATCAAATCTATGAAATCACTGATTATCATCCATTTGCAATTCTCTATTTGGGATCAGGTCATTGCGGTTGAATCAGCATGACGGAATCAATCAAACTACCCAGGGCAGGAACTAACACTAATCAATTACGAAAGCTCGACATGAAGACATCACTAATACAATTCATGCTGCTACTGTAATGATTAATTGGGCTATGAGCAATATTCAACCAGCAATGTTCGTCTTGTACTAGATCTTGTTCGTTGTTGCAGGAAGTGCAAATTCTGAAAGCTTTGATTCTGGGCGAGGAGGAACGCGGCCAGAGTCAGTACCAAGTGATGTGCTTCATCTTTCACTTCCCCAAGGAAGCGTTCATCTCGTCGGATGCTATGTCCAAGCTGCGCCAAAAGAATCCTACCACCGTGCGTGTTCCTGAGGAAGATCGAGGACGCGAGAACTTCACCATGGACTATACGGTCGACCTGAATATGGCTGGAATCATTTCGCCACATATAGCTGACCTCTGTGCTGAGGCGTCGGATAGCAGTTATACGAGATATGAAGATATTCAAGTGTGGTCTGTCAATCAAGGTAAGAGTTTTTTATGTATGCTGTTTTCGTCATGTGATGAGATTCTTTCCCGTTTGTGACGCCACTAAACAGTAAAAAACTTGCGGTTGTAGCAGAAATTGGATCTGTGAATGTTCAGCTAGGGCTGCTAAATATTTCGCGAAGATATCATCTTGGAGTGTAGGTAGGTCGGGGCGGACTTATTCAAATTTCACTTTTCCTCTCGTGCGATCCTTCCCGACATATTCGCGCTCATCTTCGTAAGCAACACAGTGTGGGTCCTCGTTTGTTGAGAAGTTAATTTAAGCGACTCGAATTTTATCAGTGCTCCCAGGAGGCGCTCAGATTTCACTACAGCCAGACGGGGAAAGTTCACAAAGTAATCTGCTTTGAAATTGTATATCTACTAATTCTTGGTACTTAGGGGTACAATGTGCATGTTTGATGCAAGAACGAATGGTAGGGGAGCATAAAACTTGATAAAACATTTTTTGTTTGGTATGTACACATGTGGTTAATAAATCTTCTTGTTAACTGCACAACTTTCTTTACTGGTGCCTGAGCCAAAAGTCGCTCGTCATATTCAATTACGACTCAAGGAAGTTACACATAACGACTGAAAGATGACAATGATATGCTGATAATACACCCTCAGCTGTCACCATAACTTGCATTTCAGTAACTAGAACGAGATCAACACCTTCGACCACAATTCAGTCTGTAAACAAGCGACAAGTTAAGACACCGTGTATGTCGACGAATCTGTGAGATTCAAAATTGCCGACGTCTACAAAAGTTCTCGTTGGCCAGTGCCAATAACAGGGTATAGTGGTTTAGAGGAACCGGCAAGAAAGTTAAGCCCGGACCAGAGAAGTTCAACCATGCACACAACTTCAAAGCGTCGATAAATAAGCGCTGGCTAAACAACTAGGCGGCGTTGGTAAATAAATAAATGGCCGTGAATTGAGGTTATAATGTCGGCGTTTGGTGTGGTGGAGAATGGCGTCAATGTGCCGTCGGATAAAAGCAGCAATTGATCAGACGCATTGTGCGCACGGAGTTGGGGTGACTCCATTTGCCGAGTTCATGCATTCGCCATTCACACATTACCTACAACGGCGCCACGCCAACATAACCCATTTCGTGTTCATTTATGTGCGGAGTTATCGACTAGTCGAATGGCAATTTCAATGGCTTTCTATTCTCGCCGCCGTTTACATCAATGCCTCGGCAAACACTGCTGGCGACTGAGGGCATTGCAATCTAATGAAATCGGTCGTAGTGTGTGTTTCATTTTGATGTTCGACGTTTGGCAATATAGTGTCTTGTGCTCGACTTAATGAAATACAGCCGACGCACCTACAGAAAGCTGTTTATATAATTTATTTACATAATATATTTGTATATCCGAATGGTGTGTCAACCGTTTCTTCACCGGTCGTTATGAACCACGTAATTGAATGTGAAAATGTTTCTGACGTGTTTACCGCGAACGCTAATGTCTAAATTCAAATTTCACCTCCTCGCATTCGCAAGGCATTTCGTGAGAGATGTAATAGCACTTTCCAGATGCGTTTTCCATCTGATGCCGAGGGTTTCTCCGCGAGACGCGCACCGGAAACGTAATAGAAGCTAAATGTACAATTACTGTGTAATGGCATTGGTGGTCTTGTGTTGCAATATTACAGCAATTGCGCTTATCATCGTGATCATGCTGAAATTTGAAAGGCATTCATGTATACGCGCGCATAATAGTGACCGCAGATTTGGTTCCAAACCAACATTATTTAATGTATATTGAAAAAATAATGACTGCGTTTACGTTTCGCTTATGGTTCCAGTGCAGCGATGAGGTTCGGGAGCAGGGTGAACGGTTAGAGTGTGAGCACATTTGATAGCACACGAAGAACGGCGGAAATTAATGTCACAGCCGGGGCAGTGTTCCATTTCCCATTTTCCCAGGCTCAGCCGTCGGGTGTTTCACCTCCAACTGTTCTGTATTCAGTAAAACGTAACACACAACTAAATCGCATACTACAGACACAAAAATACATAAACACATAGCCACATAAATAAATGTAATACGTTCATGTGTGGCATTCATTTGAAAATATTTTACGATACTCCGGGATGTCGCAGGTCGACATTAAGCAAATTGTTGCAGTCTCACAACGTTATCGTCGCGCTGTTATATCGTTGCGCGATATAAACAGTCGCGATAAAAATTTCGTGCCGAGGAAAATTACATACCTGCTGCGTTTGTCGCTGGAAAACTCAATACTTTTTTTTATCATTATGGCGGTCCTGGGAAAGTCGTGTTTATTTTGTGTGACACCATTCATTCTAAATTCATTCATGTGATGTGGTGATTTAATACAATTTGCTCTAGTGAGGTGTTATTTTTGGTAGTACACATGTAATTTAAACAAGTGTAATTATATAAAACTCCTCCGAAACGGCCGGGCAGATTCTTTCCACACTTTGTGTGCATGTTCAGTAGGTATGCGCATAGGTACAACCGAAGTTTCACATCCCGCAGTGATATGGGTGAACCACCCCAAATTTTATTTTATTATTGTCCCCAAAAAATGTCCTGTTATAGTTATTATAATCTAATCTACTTATACTCACTTTGCTGAAGATGGTTCTCCCGCGGAACGGCTGAGACAGGAGGAATTGAAGGTGAGGCAGGGGGATATTGAAGGAGGGTGCTAGCAACAGCGAAGCGTGGCGGGGCCTATTACCTTAAATAGGTAATCGTAATATTAGCAAGTTTTTTTCTGGTATTATTGATTGGTAATAATTTTGGAATTGTACTTATTCGCGTTTGGTAACTATAAACAATATGCGCAACCGTTCGAAACATATAAAACAGTCGATTTTACCTTATACCATCACCAACAATTACATAAAAATCGATATAACTACAACACTGAATAATTTAGGTGAATGTTGGTGCCTCCATTAACGACTTGCCTTCATGTCTCTACGTACTTTTTTGTTTTTCCTGCAGGCAAAGTTGTTTTTAATTTCATTTTGAGTAATATAAATTGCATGGCAGTGGACCTGGGACCTGGCTGGACTAATGCTGCAACACTTTTACATGTAAATTTAAGTCCCAGCACGGTCGCCATACCAGCCGGATTAATTATAATAATAAAATAAAAGCGTTCGTATGTGAGAACGCCCGGCTGGTTTATGGGGATTTCCATAAACCTATTATAAATACGCTCTCTTGTACGGATACCTTTTTGTTAGCGGCGCGCCGGTTGGAAATAAGTCAGTAATGAAAACGGACGATCACGAAAAAGGACTATGCCCGACTTTACATTATTGGTGTAAAAAAAAGACACTGCGCTGTAACGTTACAGCAAAAGATAGGGACAAAGAAATTAGGATGTAGTGTGATTTGAAAATAGAGTAGGATTTCTATATTTAATATGTATTAGGTATAGTAAAATATTCGCTGTACATAAATTTATTTAATTTGTTTTGGGACTTTATACTGTTAAAAAGCTACTTTTAATATAAATTTTTCAACTTTTCAACAATTTTCGTATACAAATTTTAAAAAATCATATTAGATTAAAAAATTGAAAAATGAGTGTATCTAAAAAGATGAAAATAAAGTGGTGACACTTCGTTGTATGCATCACTCCTATTAAAAACCAGATGCACCTGCCACAACATAAAATGCAGGTACTGACTAGAGCAGTGGTCTTCAACCTCTTATTGTCCGAGGGCCACATTGCAACAAAATTGCGGGCCGCGAGCAGATTTTTCCTAACAATAAGTTTAATAATTTTACACTTTAAATCGCATGATTAGCAAAACACAGTTTGATGAACGAACATTTATACAAATTTATAAAGAAACATTTTCTGGGCAAAAACACGAACACATTTGCATAAAAAGTAATATGTATAACACATCTTTGACAAATATATTTAAGCCTCTTCTATGTAAATTCAATTCATTAATAATAATTAATAATAAAATTACATTTTAAAC
>JAODVP010066479.1:0-61955 GCA_025400035.1 Tetradonia laticeps
AGGACCGTACTTTCCCCCCTGGCAACCCCAGTAATGATTGTCTGTCACCAGCAAGACAGCTGTGGTTTGATCCACATACTTCAAGCTAGCGTGCGCTGGTAAACGGCGCTGCTTACCAATGCACTACTGAGGCACCCTTACATTGCATAGAACTTTCTTTGTATCAAGCCTTTTGTTATTGATTACACAATGATGAAGAAAGAGTAAGGATTGTTCAACGTATATTTATAAATAAATCAGTTCACAAAATATTAATTTTAACGAGGCTTTTACGTTGACCAAAGCATAATGTATTCTAAGTTGGTAAAGATTTGCATCGTGCTCGTGTATTTGTCCAAGACTGACGACGCCCGTAAGCTCGCCCTTTCTTTTCGTCTTTTTATGCGGTCAGCGCCTTCCTACATTGCGTTATTTATGTATCGATAGGGATGAAAGCTTCAAACTTTATTCTTCACAAGCATGACAGGACGAATCGAAACCGTAAATACGTAAAAACACGAGAACGTAAAGTGAACGTAAACCAGGTTTAGCGAACAGCTTTATTTTTATATTTTTATTGCAGGGATGAGGGGACAGCTTTCGTTTTCTGCTCTAATTCGCATTCTATTCTGTGCATTTTTATTGGCAGGATAGAGCAAAGTCTGGTTATCTTTGGTGTCACTATGGGGAGGGTAGAAAACACTGGCGGGATATTCTAAATGCATTGACTTGGGTTTTAATTTGGAGATTTTCGAATTTTCTAGTGAGTCAGAACACAAACTCATGAATATTATTTCAAGAAAAGGGGAACAATTGGTACATGGGGTAATTGCATGAGGTTCAGGCTTTTTCTTTGTATTCCAACTTCATTTCGTTGTGTAATGGGGAGAAAAAGTGCAGAAAAATACGGGGTGGAATTGTTTTACTTTATCAAATTATGCAGTTGCACAAAATTGCAATTCCTTTGAACACACAATGTGTCGGATTCTATGCGATGAGCTAATGTCGTTTTTATGATAATCCAACGTAGGGCGTCGATGATGTCGAGTGGACCCTAGAAGAGTCTGAAGTGTGTCTGGACGTTCAAGAACATCCTTCATGCTGGAATATATATCATCCACTCAATACATCAACATCACCCATATTGAGGTATATGCTTTGTAGGTGGGGCGCTTTGATGTTGATTTTTATTTTCAGATATTAACTTTATTTCCCCATAAATAATGTAGAAAAAAATATATGACTGCTGTTTGAATTTAAAGGGAATTTCTCACCGCTCTCCATTACGCATAACAATTGCAAAAATAGGCTAGCGCGTCGACCAAATGCGCATAAAAAAGGCAAACGCAAAAATGAAACGGTCACCGGGAAATGAAAACTGTAACAAAAAACAAAACACGGTCGTGGGAAATGCAAACACTCAGCCGTCCAAACAACCGCCATGATGTTGCTGGCAGTACGGAAAAAAGCAGCGTAGCGCAGACTACAAAACGTAGAATTGTAAAATGCAAATCGCGACATGTAAATATTTCGCCGGCGAACAAATTGCAGCAACTTGTCGTTCGATGTTTGTGCGCTCATTCAACAACATGGCTGCCACTCCCCAACAACTGTCCAATCTCTATGTCAGCAACGACGTGCCAACGATGACACGTGGAAATTAACATTTGTTAGATTAAACATGGAATAAAACGTCAGGAAATATTCTCTATTGACTTGTCATACAGGATGCAGTTCAATTTAGTAGCTATCTTTCATTACGTGTATATTTAGTTCTCTAATCTTTTGCATAGAAGACACTGATACTCTGATAAAACTCATTCGCCTGCGTTTGGAGTTTAAGGCCTGCTTCGTGCAACTTTGTTGGTGGCTTGACTGGTTGGTTGGTTGGGTAATGACTTGGCTCATGAATGCAAATCGGTTATTCCCCGTCGGCGTCGGCTGTGTGTGGATTATCCCGCTATCTCGTCCTCCACGCGTCGTCGTCGAGGCCTTGTCCTTGGGAGGACAAATTTAGCTCGACGCAAGGCAAGCACATGAGCCGTTGATACTAAGCCCCAGGACCTTAGATATTCGCGATGATACTTATGGCGGATGCGCATTGCTATCAGGCATAGAACTGACAGTGTTTCATGTGCATAGCAATACCCATGGTGCATACTTAATGTTATCCCTAAGAATACAAATTGTAGTGGATTGTGACGCAGCTTAATCATGTGTGACCATGCGTGACTAGTCAAAATAGAAATGATAATCCACCCTATCTTATGACAATACCAATGCAGAGGAAATTGTAGTTGGAGTGGAGAGTGCACGGAGGGATGATAACAAATCGAATTTTCATGCACCGATGAAAGATTGTTGGATTGCAGGAGAAATTGATAAATAATCTTGTCGCCTGCAGAACGTTCTGGTCAAGATAATTCCATAGAATTATCGACTTACAATAAGAATGAGAACAGCCACACTCTGTTCATTCGTGCACGACAAGGATAAAACGCTGAATCTTGTATGCCTGTGAGGCGTATTGTGTTTTGGGTTGTGTAGACGATAATAAGAGAATGAGTGCAGGGATGAGAGTCGAGTTGGTCTGGTGCGGATGAAGAAAAATGAATTTCGGACACATGTCTGTCTGGCTCGTCAAGATCATTATCCTTTGGTCCTTGGTTTGTTCCAGAGCTTGGCCATCCTACGTCCATGGATGTGCAGTCGAATGAATTCGGATTCATTTGCGGGGGCGATGCGACGATGCGCGAACTTTCCTTTTATCCCCTTAGCTTGCCATTGCTGCTCATCTCTGTTACCCTTGGATCTGAGAAGTTGTCAAGCAAACATGCGGTTTTTATCTTCACTTTTATCTTATCTCTGGATATATAAAAGGAAGTTAGAAAGAGCATCCAAGGAAAACGAGAATAGACGAGAAGAGAATTGAGCATAATAACATAAAAGAATGTTATTATCTGTACTCTAAAATTTAATCGTTTTCAATGAAATTGTTGATAGGAATTTTCCTGACCATAAGAAACAGTAAGCATAAGGGTGAATTAGGAGAACAGGGGCTTACGCATTTAGGGAACACAATAAAACCCAATTGGCAATTGCCTAATCAAGCGTGAAATGGGTTTTTTAAGAGTTTTAAGCGGTTTTACAAAATCTGCAGTATACGCTTTCATCCCACGTTTACGTTCCTGCTTAAATGACCATTTCAGTACAAATTGCGGGTGATATTTGCTTCACTTCTATGCCGTGGTTTGTTAGGGTTGCCTTGGGTAACCCTAGGATTGATGATGTACTAATCTGTCATAATGCTGAATGGCCGGCAACGTAGTATTGCGAACGGCGCCACCGTCGCGGATACAATTTATGACCAGGCGGACTCTTGGGTCACACCGATATCCCTCAATGGCCGGCTGGATACATCTAACAAGATCTGTTTTAGACCTTTGGGAGCTTCAGTCCGTCTTTTCAACCAACATTCAAAATATAAAATTCCAGAACGGAATTCTAGATTGACACTAGGAAAGTGGAATATTATTCTCAGTCATTTAGTAGATGGCTTTGGACTTCTTATTTAGTGTTCACCATTATGATCATAATTCTATTAATTAACTTGTTCTGCTTTATGTGAATCGATCATATTAATCACAGTTTATAATTACGTTATATTGTGATTTTGTGACAAATGAATTGTTTTCAGTTCGTGCATTGTTGCATATCATATTGTTGACTTCTGGTTCCTGATACACAATTTATAATATACAGAACAAAATCCAATTAATTTTTTCCAACGTCATCAGTTTTCCGAGTTGAACTTTCTGGTTATACATGCCAATCACTGTTGACCACTACGACTTTTGTTTAAATTTGGTTTGGGATTCTTGCACGAATTAATCGGATTGCTGGCTTTTTATTGCGTGATTGAACAATGTGTCCACGGTCTGTCGATCGCTGATATCCTGACACAACATAACACACTGCACACAGCGACATATTCAAAGCGATGCTGGCGATTGACGCTAAAACTGTAGCTTTACTGCATTGGACCGTCGACGTTCAATTGTGGCATGCTGCTGATTCACTAGCGCTGACGCAGCGTGTCTGCATCCGGACCCTTCGACATGACTAACGCCTAACTCCTCGCCCGGATCAGAAATGGAAATTTATTCAAATCCAGCAACATTAAATTCGCCTGCAAATTGAGCAATGATCACTGCGCACTGCATAGACGGCGGAAAGTGTCCAAAATAACTCGCTGTATAACAGTCTGCCTGCACGGTCCATCCATCTTGATCTCCATATATTACCAGTGCGAGAGTGTCAAATATCACCCATCACCATTCTCCTGCCACTGTTGAAATGTCAATAAGTACACTCTAACATAATTGATAACTTGATACCTACTTATATTGTATGGGTTCCTGTTTGGGAATGCAGTTGGTGTATTGCAGTGAATATAGGGTGGTATTGGATTAAACCCCGCATCCTGCGCATGTTCATGTTTTCACTTACGTCTAACTATGCAGGGGATTAGATCCGCGGACTGTGATAAAGTGCCGGCATTCAGGCGCGTAGAAAAATGACAGTAATTGATCGGCGACGCTCGTCGACGCGGCGTTCGACCACAAAGCGATATTAATTATTTCGTCTGCAGGGCGTCTTTTGTGTGGCGGTCGCGTTTCGTAATTTGACGATTCGACGCAAATTGACGAGGGTAGCAGCCCGCACTAGTTATTCACGTAGTTGGGGATGATTGCACGGGTTTCAAGCTACGTACGCGAATGTGGTCGATGAATATAGTGCTTGGCACCCTTGGCACTTTGATATACGACCATCTTTTGTAAATATCCTTGGCAATTTTGGCAATTTGCAGAGAGCAGAGGAATTGAATCAATTTAACACACTTCGGGCATACTGTATCTTCCAGTCGCTTTATGTTATTTTCATCCTGCTGCACTGCATTCCCTAGGGCTGTTCAATATTAACTAGACATAGCTGCTTTCGGGAGGAAAAAAATCAAAGAAGTGTTCTGATCGCCCAAGGGTAACATTGTAACATCAGCAGAAGCAGCCGGGAATCAGAGGATCAGAAGAAAGTAATGAAAACGAGAAACCACTCTCACTGGTATCAATAGTGTTGTAATATTAAGATCTCAATATCAAAAGTGTTTGCGTGTTCGTAGAGGTACCCTATTTCGTTTAGACGTTGAACAAACATAGGCAACCCACTTCAATTTAATACAACCCAAACTGCAGACGTGTCCACAAACATGACCTTGAACCTGGGTCTAAAATCACAATCCGCTTATTAGCTGCACTATGCTTTATTAAGGGGCACGTGTATTTCAATATTGCTTGCGCCATATGTGGCATGCGTCACAAAACTAACAAAACTAGCATCAGTGACCGTGACTGGGTCCAGACTTGTCGCTTATTAGAATCGAGTTTGTGTGCATTTGCGCCCTTTTTGTTTGGCTTGCACGACTACGGAAGATGGGTAATTACGAATCCCGGATGTGCTGTCCCGAGTGTGGCTAATGTGCGAAGCAGGAACGCCCTAGCCGAATGTTTTGCTTAATTTGGTCGTTAAGTGCCGACTTTCACTGAATATAAAATAACACCGTTGGACCCTCTTGAAAGGAGAAACCCTTAGTTGTAATCATTACCTCGTGTCCAAGGCATGGTGTAAAATATCTCGATGTAGAGTGTCCGGCAATTGGGCGATTGTGTTGTTTCGTAGTCTTGACAGGTGTGGCTGGATTACTCAGGCTAGTGTCATTGACAACACGGGAGGGTGGAAGTGACTAGGCAGGCATTTTCAAGTTGGGATTTTAGGGAAGATGTGGAGTGTCAAGTTGGCCAAATCTAGTGATCAGCTTTGAGAAGGACTTTGGTCAGTTAAACCTAGCTTTCTATCCAAGCTACGTACCTTCAGCTTTGTACTTTGTGAGGAAGATGAGCCTTTAATGGGAATTATGGATTTCCCCAGAGAAATCCGATGCTGAGAAACTCTGATTGCTTTCTTGAATTTTGCATCAGGCGTAAATTTCAATAGTAGGAAAGTAGCAATAGACGTAGAGCGTTTTTTACATCACTTTGTAAAAGTCTCCCATTGGAAGGAATGATTGCTTTACCATTGGGACCGGTTTGACTGACTCAATTCAATCAAACATAATTCTTTTTCACTTTGTCTCTCGTTTTACTTGAATTTATTCATTCCGAATAATGGAAAATTTGCGACGATTTTAACGTCATCCGGTTGAGTGTCGGAGTCTGGCAGGGGTTGCGTTTCGTTCATTACATTTTAATGTAACTCCTGTTCACCTCCGCGTACGTCTTGCTTGCAGTTCTAGCGATTTGAAAAACGTGCGGAATTGTGGAATGACTTAATGGCGCGTCGGCAGGACCACGTCAGAAGCGCCATAATGCAGCTTGTTAGGGTATGATTAATTCATGTTCGGCTGCTGGAGGTGGTTCAATCCACCGTACCGCACTTCCAGTTAGGTCCTCGCATCCTTCTCCCGGAATTGCATTCGACAGATTGGGACATTGTAGCTTGTTAAGTCATTTCATATTTTCACTTTTGGATTGAAGTAGTAACTAAATGTTACCGTATATGCAGTATATATTGGTAAATGGTTGGAAAATTACGAATTACATGAATGGCTTTTTCGTCACAGCTAGTATAGTGGAAATAAAAATTATAGCATCCATTGGGGATTTTATGCTATACTACAAAGCAATCCCCCACTTTTTGTAAAAAAAAGTATCAGCAAGTGCCGTAACGAATTCAATAAATTTCAATAGAGTCTTGATTCGTTTAAATGCGCATCAAGGCACCTATCACAAGCAGGCGTGCTTACTTTGAGGGGAGTCCGGGGTAGAATCGGTGGTAATAGATGCATTTTACCGAGCGTGGAGTGAATTTACAAATCGCACTTCTACTACCAACCCAGGCGTGCTGCTCATTGATGTTGACTTATCGACGTGCTTGCTTTAGTTACATACGACTTATCCAGAAGTCGGAAATTCATGACAAGCTATCAGTGTTCGAAACATGTGTATCATGTGAATATAGGTGCACTTGCATCGAATAAACTTATCAAGAAACGTTACACAGACAAATTACGAAAGTTATATGCATTAGTCAAGAAAAGTTTATATGAATAATATACTATCCAGTTTATATGTTGCGTGTAAAGTTTGATCATTTCCATCAATGATAGTCTCTATTGATCAATTATTTTTATAACGCATTCAAACTGGATTATGCTTTACTTCCGTTCTCGAACCTAGTGCATCGATTTCCGGTCATAAGTACCCACCTCTCAGCAGATCTTTTCGCGCGGAATTCACCACTTTCCGCGATCATCCTCTCAGCGTCGGTTGAAGGTTGTTCGAGTGAGGACGTTGCAAGGATTTCCATTTTCCGTATTTTTCTCAACGAAATCCTGCGATTGCGTCACTCCCGGTTGCGTTCGAAATCCATGCCATCCTGCACACACAAATCGATATTGTATAAGCACCAATTGGTCCTAGGCAGTAAATAACGCGCTCACCGTCTTTCCTCTATCGACCACCACCCCCGTGCATCTCTCTCTGATGCAGCCACCGCCACTCGTGCCGCTGTCCCATTCCGGGCGTGATTTATACCCATTGTGGGTTTCTTTACACCTTCAAGTGGCTCATGCTTCACGCGGTTTTTTTTTGCCCACAACCAACAGCGCAGCCGTTTCTTTACTTCTCTCCAACATGAAATCCTCCAGCGTTAGCAAATAATGCGCTGAGTTCTAAGCGGCATTTTAAAGTAATGAAGAGTTTTGTGCTTTTGAGCGATGAATTGAAAAGTTAATAAAGCTGAAAGTCGTCGATTCAATCTTTGAATCGCTCGAATGACTTGAATACGCGCCGCCTCCGGCTAGCCTACCATGAGCAGACGGTGAAATGGCGGAAGCTGCGCGGGGAGCCAGGCACATTCATTGCGGGGAGAACGTCAAACATCAAAGACGCGTGTGCATGCGGGGGCCGGAAGGAAAGCCTCTTACAATACATAAATTAATTGAATAAACTGTTTCCGGTGAGCCGCCGTCGGCTCGATTTCATTACTGCAAACGTCGCACACTTTCGACGATTCATCCATGACGTGCGTTCATTTTCCTTTCATGTTTGGTGTCTGGAGATTCAGACTTTCATACTTTGCGGAAAATTGCACTTAATGTAACACGTGGAAAGTTGCGAGTTGCCAAAGAGTAAAAGCAAATTTAATAAACGTTTAACCTGCTAAAGCTTCACCATATTGTGTATTTTATTAAAGTTTTCCTCTGTTAACCTTAGGGATTGTGAGGCAGATACAATTTGTTACGATTTGAATTATTTACCATGGTTTTATCTAATAGTACTAACACTGTGCATGAATGCATAAATGTGTTTCTACTTATTCCGATGGAACAAGTTACATTCACGCGTGCTAGAATCCCAGCTGAATGCAGGGCATTCGCAAGGTTGTTGACTCTCCCAGCGGGGAGGAATCCTGGAAGCCGGATGGGAATCGTCGTTATGCGTGATGTCAAGGGAATGTGACTCGGTCGTTTGGAGCGATAAGCCGGCTTGTTATGATAGATTGCTAAGTGTGGGGTTGGAGCTATTCTGCCAAAAATTCGCTCTACACAATGCAAGCAGGCATGTCCGTGCAGTTTGTAAGGAATATCTTCACATTTGATTGAAAATCAAGCAATTCAAGGAAATTCAATATTATTGAATGTTGAATTTATTGAATGTTGTTTAGGGTAGCTAATATAAATCGCTGTCAGAGCTAATTTGCGTATTCATGTTTAGGTAAATGTTGTGGAACATTGAGCAAAGAGTTTACTCCTGCTAATCAACAGATAGTAAACGCTTTCGTGTGCGTTTATGCGCAGAATGTATAATAAACATGTTACATACTGAATTTGGTGCTCTTTTGCAACATCCGGCTCGAATTAGTGCAAATTTACGAGCAGAATTAAGTGAAACGTTAATGTACGTACTAAACTCCCCGTAGGCTACATCGTACTATATCTCATCTAAACCGCAAACATTTTGCAAAATATCATTTACTATCTACACTATCAACAATTTTATTATTATTTCCTTGGAATAACATATGTGTTAATCATTATTCACTGTTTTGGTAATTCCTACAGTAGGTACTGAACTCTCGGCATAATTCCGAAGGTATATTAATTAACTTTTCCGTAATGAACCGAAAACAACACATTGAAAGTGTTGTTATTGTTTCCATCGCACTTTGACTTCCTCTTGCACGTTTACGATCTCATTTTAGGCATCTACGAGAAACTAATGATCTTCATAGCTTAGAAATAATGATTGATGAAAATTGATGATGGATTGATTCTCATCCAACACTTGGTTGGCACTTCGCCGCGTTATTAATTTTCCATCGACTGTCGCTCATCTAATCTTTTCCTACAGTTTTACTATTAATTATGAAGTATATTAATAGGTACATATTAAATGTCTTAACGCTGATCATAAATTTACAAGCTACACTTCGTTTTCAGTCCATTCTTCCTTGATTAACGGAGGTCTACATCAACAATATTACTTAGCCAAGTTAATTTTCCAAATTTCATGTGATTATTAACTAGAATTTACTCTATGGAGGTAATGTAAATATAATGGTTGTGTGTGTGGAAGGGAAATGCGAGGAGACAAAGAACATTTCGTTGCTTGAAAATACCGATGTGTGAGAATAAAAGAAATGTGGAATCAGTGCAAGTGACAAACCATAGCAGCTTTAATCATCACCAAAATGGTGAAAAGGAAAAAAAATGCCGGCGGTATCATCATTTTGCATGTGGTGTTGTGACCTTTTTTTCGCTGATAAAAATTCGTTTAAATGAACAAAGGAAACTCTTTTTGTATATTTTCATTTTCTGCTTTTTACATTGTTTTCCTGACAGTAGAATCTACTTAGGAGTATTTATTTCCTTCGTTGTACCTGTAGGTACCTACTGTAGATAAACAAAATCACTGTCTGGTTTTACCCTGCATGTCTATCAGGCCTGCACGGTATACTAATCAGGATCTCTGACTCTTCCTGTCGCACTGCTAGCCATCGTTGATTCATTTGCGTTTTCACTCTTTTTCAACTTAATCCTCAGTTCTTCATAAGCCAACCAGATATGCGATCAAGGAAATGTTTGATGATACACCTAAAAAAGTAGATGTTTTATATTCTTAATTTTAAGTTCAAAGACCTAGTATGTAGTATATTTTTATTAGCGAAATCAAATATCTACCAGCCATTTCTTTTATTGATCAAACTTAATAATTCCAGTTGAGAGATAACTATCAGTGATGTAGACTACTAGCCTGGAAAATAAAATACAATGATACTCGTAAATTGAAAACTTAAGAAGTTCATTGAAGAAAAATACAGCGAAGAATATATGTAATAAAAAGCTTCGCAATGTTTTTGTTTCAAAGTTTCGCAATAGTATAATTAAAAAAGTTTGTTACTTAGAGTCTTAGTTCAGATTAGTGATAATTAGTTATTAGTTGGTAAAATTGTTCTTATAAAGAAAAAGCTCAGTTTTTACAACTTCGCATTTTTCTTTGTTTATTATTCTTTCATAAAATATGATCAATCATTTTTTAATGAAGAATATGGACGTTATTACGTTATGGAAATGAACTTGCTTTTGTCAGTGATAGTTAATTATCAATGAGAATATTTTATAGGTCTTTAAATCAGTAACTGATTGCATATTAATTAATTTTATAATTGGTAGTCATGTTTTTGTGGGTTGAAAATATAAATCAATGAAAATTGAATGGCACATTCAGGTCAGTAAATTTGTTTGTTTAATTTTGGTAGTAAAAAATGAACAGTGCAATTTTCCATTTTTAGGTCGTTGTGGAGTTTAGTAGAATTTATAATAAATGGAGTTTGCAATTTATTGATTGCACTAACTAATAAATATGTATAGTACCTAATAACATTTTCCATCACATCAATATTTTTAATTTTCGTGTATAATGATTTATAGTTATCGAAATTAAATATTTGTATATAATATAATGTATTTGTAATAAAATCGTCCAAATTTTGTGTTTTACATGACTCTACTCGTTATTAATGAAAAAATTAAATGCTTTTGTTTTCGGCCGATCTGTATTTACATTACGATCCCCATTAAAAATGCTCATGTGAAAACGTGGAATTCGAAAATGTTCAATTATTGCGCGCCGTTTAGGCTGAACGCGTCTAATTGACGGAGAGGCAACGGTGCATTTTGCGTTATGCGCCCATTTTGCACATAGCGCTTATTAACATGCATTTTGCATGAATGGCCACGTCTCGTTCAACATTAAATCTGTCATTAATTTTGGCACCGAATAATTGGCATAGCTGTGAGTCCTATAAGCCCACACATCGTCATATCGGACGGAAATTGCATTGGATATCCCCGTTACTCTTTACCTCTAAGCTATGAAAATATTATAATATTTTTATTTAAATTAAATATTTAGTATATTCGGTATTTAATAACTTGCGAGTGAAATACATTATATAAAATACGGAGTTTAATTTGCATTTAATGCAAGCATTGAATGGAACTGAAATAAATTAACTATAATTACAAGTAGCGGAACATTTTTGTGATAATTGCAAATAATGTTTTTGAAAGGTTTTTATTGGTAGTTTGTGGTTGTCAACTTGTCTAACTCGCACGTTAGGCTTGTAACTGGGATAATTGCTAGCGCGGCGCCAGCTGAGGGCGACAATTCCCCTCCACGCCGCGTGGGAATTAATTTTGCGTCCAGAGTAATAAAATTACAAATTATTGCGATTCGTGTGAAATTATTGCTGGTGCTATTGTTTCACGCTCTTGTTTTTCGACTGCGTGGTATTCTTCTTATGTGCACGTGCCCTGTTTAACTAGAAATGCATGCGCGCAATTTACGTAATTGTAATTTGTATGGTGTAATTTGTAGTTTGGAAATTTCACATTTTGTAATTTATAATTCGAGGCATATATTTTAGGTTAAGCACTCTGGCCACCAATGGAAATTTTAATTAATGTAGAGTGAAACATTAAATGTAATTAATGCATTTGTATTTAAAACTGCTGATTATCATGCTGATTAACTTCTATCAGTTTGCAACAATGGACGTGATGTATGTTGATAAATATGCAAATTTCATAAAATGCTGTTTACATGGTCAGATCAGAAAAAAATTGTAATGTTCGCAAGCAGCCGAGCGAACAACCCCGGTCGCCATGATAACTAGACGAGTCTACAAAAGAGTGCAAAACGGGATCGTTATCTGATAATCCAGAATAAAAAATTGCCACCAAACTTGCTAATGCGGATCGTCGGTGTCGCCGAATATTTTTTCACCATTCCCTTTTAGGCCTTTGTCATTACGATATTTCACAAAGCTATAGTACTCACGCATATATAAATTTCGCATGCCGATATAATATAATTAAACTAGTGTCGTGTTTAAGCTGCATTACTATCTTCAGAAATACATAAGCGATTTCGAAAAATCCATTTTTATGCTTCTAAATAAAAATTAGTTGGATTGTAGTTATGTATTTTGTTTAAAATGGGACAATATTATACACGGTGAGTCCGAACTCTACCAACAAACTACCAGAGGTTGATCAGGGGTGTTATCTGAGTATTTTGATATCAGCAACCGATAGTCTCCGATAGACAAACAAACTTTCAACGATTGACCGGGGATGTTGCTTGACTATTTTGATATTAGGAACATATGGTTATTGTTGTTCAGAATTTTACTAAAGAGAATTGCAACACATAATCAAACCAGATATAAAAAGCAAATATACACTAATTATAAGATAAACACATGAAAATCATGATTTACTTTAAAATTTACGTTTAGGTATTATGCAATCCGAGTCGGCAGCTTCACTCCATCAAAGCACGCGGAACAAGGGCAAAAATTTTACCCAGAATTGGGAAGACTTTGAAATGTGAACGTATGTTGGTATATCAAACAAAAAATAGGATGTCCTTATGTAGGAAGTTACTAAAATTTGTATGACCCCCACAAAAATAAGTTTGTTGTATGGAAGTCTTATTCGTTAAGAGCGAATTAAGTCCCATATACTTAACATTGGAACAATCAAGTGTTTCAATTTACTGTGTTAATGCGAGTTCTTCGTAAAGTCCGAGTTCGTTGTAAGTGAGACCGACTGTACTCAGAAAACTTCCCTAATCATCCTCTAGAAATATGTCGGTAGAGTTTTGACTCCCCCTGTATTACCATAGAAAATCAAACACCCTTTTTTTATATAAACTAATATTAGACACATTTATTTTAAAATGAAGAGGAAATAGATAGGTAGTTTGAAAATAACGTACTACATACCTTGAATTCGATTATTTTATATCATTTGGCTCTAATAAAGGAAATCCTTATTGATTTCATCCCATTTGCAAAAAGATAATATGTTCGATAGATCCAGAAATGAAGAACCATTGGGTGGGATGTAAATCGTCGATATTGATGGGCCCCCGGTCGAAGAGCAAAGTTCTCCGCCCAAGAATCTGAAACTGCATTGTCGCAGACACTGCCTGCGAAAAGTTTCATTTCGATTTGTCATATATAACACGCAGAAACTTATCGCCGTTTGCAATAAAACGTAAAGGAAACACACGAAAATCTATTGAAAACGATCTGGACTGCAGCGCGTAGCAAGGAATTTGAGGGAAATCGAAGGATAAAAACCAAATACGACCGGAGAAATGAAAATCGCGCGAAAAACGATGAGCAAACCCAGCAGAATGTGAGCAGAAATGTGAGAAACAGAACCAAGTCGATGTTAAGAAAGAGAAAGGCGAATGGCACAATTTTAGCTGATAAAAATGATAGAAATGTTGCATTAGTCCTCTGGGGATTTGAATTATTGCATTGGATATGTTTTTCTTGCTTTTATCTGATACCTACTGAGAATCAGAACAGAGCAGAGGACGTGATAAAAACAAAAATATTGACTTTTTTAGTTGGAGACTCTAAACTGGATAGAATGGATTTATATCCAGTTAAATAATTTTCCCAGTTAAAAATATTCCTCTACTGCCTCGTCGCAAGACAAATGAATATAAAGTTGCCAATGTTATGCACTGGCATGTCGGTTCACAGCTAGCGTGAACATGGCTGCCAACTGTCGATTTATACACGCCTGCCAATGCACTATGCGCTCTTGTTCTGTTCTCGTTTCAATGTGCCTCTCGCAGCATGGTCCGCAATGCAGATATCTTCATCATTCGCTATCGCCGCCACGGCGCTGGCATTACCACCGCGTTTGCGTTACAATACATTGGGTTACGTGAGAGTTACGCCAACATTACGTAAAGAATGGCAATTCGATTTATTATTGAGATTTATTTCATTCTACAATAAACTAAACAGAGCAAAAATTCATAGGTATATGAAAGCTTCACGAATTCATAAGCACACCCTTAAATTATGTGAAGTTGAAAGTGGCTTCTACTTGTGTGCCGAGGGCTTAGTAGTGGTTTTAGTGCATGCAGCTACATTTAACATTTGAGGATTGCTCCATTATTTAGCCAATAAGTAATACATAATTTAGGACAGAATAGGAAATTGCCTTTGTCGTTGACAATACATTGGAATAACCAGAACTGAGCCAAGCTATTATTGAAATATACTGAATACCATTCAAAATATTACAAAATATTTTAAGAAACAATTTTCAAAATTTAACGTTATCCTGTCTGGTTAAATATTGTTAATGCTATTATGCTATCAGATAAATATTACGTTATAAAACAGGTTACGGTGTAGCTGCGATAGTAGCAAGGCGTGAAGTGGAGCACGCAATGTATACTCCACATTGCCGCCTCCACCTCACGGAATGTCTTCGTTCTTTTTCCGCGAGTCTGCGAAGCACCAGCGAACGTAATCCAATTTGGCTCTTGCCTACTTTATTTCTGCACTAAACCCAGTCATACCTTTACTGCTAGTACTCATTTTAAATCCTTATGTTTTCTTCTGTAATGCTCTGAAAATACTTAAACAATTTATGGTATTTATTATTAAACATTTTGAATATTTGATAAGCTGTGCGTCTGATTTATTCCTTGTTATTTATTCAGTTTGGATATATTGTGTCATATTAGTGTAAAATAATTTTAAGAATAAAGAATATACGAGAAAAGCATACGCGATTATTATAAATTGCATCTGGGTTTATATGCTAAACGAATTTAAAGTAAATAAATTCCTCCTACATTCGCCCCAGTTTTGCTATGAGCCCACATTTGGTTTCCGTGAGGGTTGGCCAAGGCCAGCTCTTTTCCTGCTAGGAACAGGACAATCAACGTTTTACACAAACACCTAGAACAAGCTCGCACGTTTATTCGACTGCTTGGCGTTTCAGTACAAGTGGCTGCGCGACCCGAGTCTATTTGGCATAATATCCAGTCCAATTTTGCTTCATAAATTCTATTGCTGTGCCAAGGATAATGCCATTTGGCAATTGGAGTAAAAATATCGTAAAAGACTTTATGCCTTACTTTTTACTCTTCGTCAAATGATTAGAATAATTCACGGCATATAATAAAGTATTTCACTTATCTTCATTTTTGATGTGAATACGTCTAGATATATTATTGGATTATATGAGGGATAAATCTAAAAAAACCGAGTATGACAAACGGAAATTATACCATTACATAGATGAAGGTCCGAAGAATTCATTACACGCGATTAAAATGCGATTTTGCGGCGGCATACTCAGTTTTGTAATATCTATAGCTTTTGGCTCACGCAAGATATCACTTTAGCATACGTTTTAAAGTTTAAAACACGTTACGAAATTTGTGAACAGATTTTTTTTTGTTTCCGATAACGTATAACATTCCTTAAAGTTTCAATCGACAGATCTCATTTAAAGCTACCAAATCTATATAAAACATTAGTTTGAAGTAGTGACAGTACCGAGGTACGAAATGAATTTTGGGAAGTAATTTCTTAATCTGTTTTTCTTTAGGATGAAGGATTTTAAAACTACAACTTAAGTTATATATAAAACTATCCAAAAATCGAGTTACACTTCGTGCTGATACTAAAAACGTCATTTTGTATTTAATAATACACATTTTGTGTTACACATTGTAACGTAAAAGTATGAGTGGGTATTGAGGGCTGTCTAACACGAAATAGAGTAAGTCTTTGAAAAACCAGTTATTTTCTTTTATACTATTTTGCTAATTGAAATGAAATGTCAACAACATTTAAAAATATAGTTGAATAAATTTAAATTCATTAAAATATCTATATAGCCAAAACATCCAAAATATACTCACGATTATGCAACCTTTTCATCGTATTTATTTATGCAATAAATTTGCATAAATTTTACAAAATTAAGCATAAATAAATTAAAAATATTTAAGAAAAAATAAAGTCTTGCCCGTTTTAGGTGTATATTTTACAAAATTTAAGAAGAACATTTATAATTAAATAATTATAATAAGTAATATTTTAAGCAACATTAGTACAATATCTCATGAAATACAAAGATGATTTTAAAAATCCATTGTTATAGATGTGCCAAACGCTTATAGAGGAAATATTACTGAGACAGCAAATATTATAACTTATTACCATAGAATATATTAACAATAATAATCCCGTATATAGACGTTTCACCTCAAATTCATGGCGGTATCTATGATACAACCAAACCGCCTTTTTCAGTTTCTGTCTCATACAGCTACATCTAAAAATGTTTTCATGGATAAAGACATAAACCATCTATCTAAGTACATAGCTCAACTCTTATCTGCACAAACAGCACATAAAAAATAAACAAATGAAGCTCTTCGCTAATGCAATAGCTCACACATGCTTACAGGGTGAGCATTCTAAAAATCCACGCGCGAAAAACGAGCGTAATGCTCCATTAAACACCGACAACGGCCGGCGGAAATGCAGCGTCGACAAGGACGAACGTGATTATCGCCCAACTCGCTGCGCGCCGCCATTATCAACCGCCATTGCCGTTCGACTCAATGTGCTGGCATCGCTGGCATTGTCATGCAGTAAACTACTAAAACGCACCAGCATCTGAGCGAGAAAAATAACCATGTTTGAATAAAATACTCATTTCAGGGTTGTTTTCTTCATTTTCGGCACGTTGTAGAACTAGAACTAGGCCACGCGCGATCTGAACACGGCCCGAAAGTTCTGCCGCGTTGCGATCCTGAAACATCTGCCAAATGTTTGAACGTAAATGGTATAAAACGCTGCCGGAAATGAAGCACAACGAGTTTTCGGAGAGGAACGTGGGACGTAACTTAACGCATATACAAGAGTGACGTATACTTCTTCTCCTTGCTGTATTGCAATTCTTATACGTACTTACTTGAACTTATACGCACTTACTTATAGTTCTAGGAGCTATTGGATCGGGTTGTATTTGGGGCTTGTATGGATTTTGTTCATTTCTCTATACTGCGTGGGTAGTATTTATGAGTTGAGGGAAGCATGGTGTGGGATATTTGTGAAAATGTGTGCCATCGTGTCCCAACTGCGAACTTTCATCGAGTTTCGATGTTTTCGTCTATAGCTAGGAGCTGGTAGATGGCTGTAGTGCGACGTCCCGTCGCCGCGTCGATCTCGACCTAGAGTTTCGCAGGATAGCGTGTTGTCGATGGAGGCGGCCGCGGTAGCAGGAGAGCCGATCTAAAGTGCCGAATCGTGTTTCTGTTTTTTTCTTCAATGACTGCTAGTCACAGACGTTTCTTTTACTTTTTACATTCTTCACACATTCGCATTTTTTACACGTTTTACACTTTAATACGTTTTATTTCAGTTTATTTTACGTCACGGCTCTGTAGGAAACTGACGACGCGGAACAAGCGACCTGAAAATCTAGTTTAAAACTTTTCACTCTGCAACCGATAAGAAATAACAGTCTTTAGCTGTATCAGAAGTGCAAAAACTGTGATAGGGAAATTCATTCTATTTTACGTTGGTTTAAGCGTTCTGAATCAAGTATATATAATAATAAATAAACGATGAAGTTGTAGAGTTTGTAGACGATGTTAAATTCAAAGACGTTGTAATAATGATGCGCTAAGCGTTCGGCATTCATCACGAACGCTCCCAGCGCCTCCACCATTTGAGCTTGCTAGCAATTATTCAACATTTCGTTTGAATTAGTGAACATGCGGCTCATGGACTGGGAGGGGAAAGAAACTTTGAAAAGTTTGCACTCCTGTAGGTTAGCTAGTTGGCTCCTATCTTGCTAAAGGAGTCTGCCTGGCATTCAAAATTTATTATCGACTGAATTCCGCAATCAGACTTTTCTACTGCAGTAAAAAAAGTTATATAGCGTGAGTGAGTAATTTGAAGTTGAAATAAAATAGCTTTGTTGGGATCATTTTTCAGGCTGGGAAATACATAGTATGTTTTTCTTTTGGTATTTAAAAGTTTGAATTTCACTTTCATTTTAGATGTAGACTTCTTCGTCTGATTGAGTTTCTATCTATTTTCTTGAGTAGTTCCAGAATTCTTTGAAACACTTGCCCTTGGTATCTTAGCACTCACTCGCATCAATCTTGCATGCCTACTCTCAACAGACAATCAATCTATTGTGCGTCACAATTGCCGGTTATTCGACTTTCTTCGTTTGTCTGCATCGCTTTCCACTTCATTTTGCAACGTCCTGTCCTGTGCGCGATTGAGTATGAAACTGGAAAAAGACTTTCCACTAAAGAAAGATAAAACTATACGGCGGATAATGGCATATAGAGAGAATAGCAAACTGCAGAATTCGAAGAATAGAGCTACTTTAAGACGAAAAGTCAAGGCGCGAATAAAAGAGCTCTGAGCTGGACAGAGAATGGAATAAGTTTAGGAAATCTAGTTGGTGGATTGGTAGAATATTGGAAGAATGGACTAAGTATTGACGAATCGACTGAAGGCGGGAACACGCTATGCTCTGAGTACTCACAGGACGCTAATCCGATTTATCCATTCTTAGAACACTGTACTATATAAATCCACAGTAAAAACACTCGAGACGTGTTGGAGAACATGGATGGCATAAAAAATGTGATTGAATCCTGATGTAGAATGAATTAAAACTGTGTGAATGATTGATGTAACATTTGCGCAAGCTATGTACGTACTAGACAAACTGTTGATACGCCAGAAGGATAAAAAATAACATAAAACACAAAGCAGCAAATGTCTGCAGATTGCTTTTCTATCCTTTCGACTTTCCTACTATACTCTATCGCAATGTTGGGGAAATGGTAGCTTCGTCTGCAACTTTTGCTTCGATTGCAATCGGGACTCCTGCAACTGCTTGCGGGTGGTGTGAGACAGCAGAGATTTAATAAAACTGGATGAATAATTCACGAACTTCGGCGTTCGCTTTTTCTTGAGATACGATGTGTTCGGATATTAAATATTTCTGATGGATCCATATTTGTGTTTTGATTTTTGTTTTTGGGTGTCATTTCTTCACTGAAGTATTCAAATATAGTGGAAAATAAATTGGGTTGCATTTTCGGATGCACGTCACGCACGCTCTCGTGCACAAAAATTTATTCGGACAAAAAATAGGTTCGCGCGCATGATACCATCCGACATTGGCGGCACGCAGTAACAGAGACAACGGATGTAATAAATCCATTAAAAATGCAAAAATGCAAGCGATAAATCTCTTCTTCCTAACAACAACGACAAGAAGTATGATAAACTTATCACTGGTTGTACTTTTGTACTCAAAACTTCCAATCGGGACTACTGCGGTCTTTCATTTTCGTATAAAAACCATACGGCATAGTTAAATAAAAATAAACATTAAAGTTTACAAACAAATTGGTAATGATGTTTATTCTTCTCGTTCCAGGTGAGCTGTCTGATAACATCGAATGTCAATCCTCAATATCTTTATTCAGTAGAATGGTTGAGTACGTATACAAATTACCCTTTTAAATTACACCCCGGGAAACGGCAACAGTTATACATAAATTTACATGCAAACCGCAGAGGCATAACGCGAGTCGTGATGAATTCATATAAAGCCAATATCGAAGCTCAACCCTCTGCAGTACAACAAATGTCGAAATGGCTCTACCGTTAAAACTATTTGTTTGGACTAACTTTTCTTCCTATCACGCTATGGCCGAAACACCTCTATTTTTGGATGATATATATGAATACATATTTTGTCTGCTTCAGAGTGGAGAAGGGTAGCAGCCTGCTTCGAATTGCTTTTTATTTATTATTATTTCTATTTCATGATGATCCAGGCGTGTTACAACCGGTACCAGTCGCAAGCATACAACTATGTCTACCCCAGACTACGCTTGGAAAAGGTGAACCTCGATTGTATAGTGTAGAAAGTTTCTTCTGTTTTCCCAGTGCTTCCTGGGCAGAGGAGGGTGATCATAAATTTTATTTGTTTTCGTGTTTCGGTCTGTGGTATTCTACTAGGAAGAGTTTCCGCATAGTGTGCAGTATGTTGTAGACTTTGATGATGTCTGCTGCACAACTAGGGATATTCCGCTACTTCCACAAATGGGTATATTAAATTTATTCGTAGATATTTCAGACCTGGTGTCACATGTGCTTTGAAAAAAAGTCGTTTAGGGATAGCTATATTACTTTAATATGTTGGGGATGCCGAATTTGATGTTATACCTAGACACGAATTTCTCAGAAATGTGGACTTATTCCAGCAAATGCGAAATGCAAAGTGGGAGTCTGTTTTCTGTCTGATAAGACGATCACGCCATCACTTGGGTTTCACTATGAAACTGCTTCTGTTAGACTAAACTAAAGCTGTTTGCGCTAGACTAGAACAGATTTGAATTTGACTAAGACCATGAATGTGTGGAATTGGAAGACACATGATAGTAGATATATGGAAATTATCCCACGAGAAATGTAGTATTCTTAATTTTATTAAGAAAAGTTATTTGGTTATTCCGAGCGGTTTTTGTTGAATTCCGTATGCTTCAGACACGTTCTAACCTGCTACTTATGTCCTACTTATGTGTTACTTACGTTCTACTAAGGTTCACACCAGGCCACTCAAGCACTTCGTCCTGAAACTTTATTTCTAACTAACTTAAGTTTGGGAGATTCTTGGAGGAATGAAGTCTGGAATAGAAGTGAATTCATTCGGAATGTTTTCCTAAATGTTGCTGTCGGTTGCGTTTGCCTCTACGGTTTTGGGCATGTTCGTTTTGGGTTTCTTGTTTCCTCTCGCCTGCAATGCAACGCATCACAAATGCCATGGTATGAGATGCAGTTGCGAAGAGTTGAATTGCACTGCTGCGCCGGTGGAGGCGTCGGTCTGGCTTATATTCACGTGCACACTCGTAAGTTACTTTCATATGCAAAGTGCCAACTATATCCAACTATCTTCCGTCCAATTGCATCTTCCGTGTGGTAGTCTCATTTCGCCTCTGCACTTCCGGGAACTCTGAGGTTCATTCTAATATTACCATCCTTCCCACTCTAAATCATAGTGTTGAAGTGCTTAGTTCTGGAATCATGGTATGTACGTAGGGCTTGGGCTGTGTACAGAAAGGGTAAATGTTAAAATAGGTTCAAATATATTTAATCTTGAATTATTTTAATTGACTGAATCCAATTAGTAGTTTTATTTCATTTTACGTTGGATGGGTTTGGGGATCCAATATTATCGTATTGGTTTTTATTGCGAACTCTATGCAAATAGGAAGAGCACAAAAGTTGAACTTTAATTAGAGAACTTTCTGTGCCAATTGCTTTGCGGTATCTTCTTGTATGGTGGAGTACTAGTCGCAAAGGAAAAATCAACTCGTTCTTAAGGAAACTTCCAGTGGAATTTAAAGTTTACTTATGCAAGACCTGGTGCAGAAAATTGAATGTTTTCATAAGATCTTTTATCGGTATTTTCTGTACATTACACAAGTGTCGCAAGTTTTTCATGCTAATTTAACCTCATAACGATTGATTCTTTGGGTTCACCAGTCAATATAGAAAATTGGGGGAATTTGGGCCTGGTTGATATACATTTTAAAACGTTTTTATGAAGTTCACTTCGGATATATTTCAAACGTTTTTATGTGTAAATATATATGTTCTCCAAATTTTTGCAATGTTGACAACTTTTTATGCCACTCAGGAAGCAAAAATTTTCAGGTAGTCACCGGATTGCTTAACATTTCATTCGGACTGTATCGATGCGTCATCTAGTTTGCTAGAAATTGCTGTAAAACACTGCAAACGCATATACCATATCATTGCCTAGCTACACGTAAATTATTGATTTTCAGGAAACCTAACATCTCTTTGCCAATATTTAAACTTAATTTATTTTTTCTAAAAACTAACAACTTTGACGAGTCAGTTGTTAACAATGAAACGAAGCGTGCACATCACATATAAAAACGTTTTATAATTTTTTATTAATTGATGAGTTATAATTTATTAAAAGCGGTCAACGGTTAATTTTTAAATCACCGTACTGAATCAAAACTTGTTCCATAGCTGATTTTGTTCTTCAGCATTTCGTTTTTTTCGGTTGTAACTAACCTTTTTTTTAACTACTTCGTTAATTTGCAGTTACCCATCGCTGACTTTTCTTTCGTTATATATAAAACCTATGAGCTTTTTATTTTTATTTATTTTTCTTTTTGCAGAGACTTCCTCATCTATATTTCATTTGTATATTTTTCAATTTATAACTTGAGTAAAGGTAATATCGACTGCTACCATACACAGCAGCCCTGTTTGTTGCCTTCTAAATTAGCATCCAGGTGGCTCACCTTGACACGGCTTACGCAATACGCCTGTATTGTATCAATTTGGCCCAAACGATGCGTGCCACGTGAGCTTACCTACACCACTACAACTTGGAATTATAACAAAGCAGTCGGTTTGTTGCATCAGCTGCACCACTAACTGACGTGCTAATTCAGAAGATATTTTGACTGTATCAACATGGGTGTTCTCCCATAAATATGAATAAAGATTTCTTTCAAATACATAGTTCATTTCATACTTGTTAAATCGATTTTGGCTGGATATTATATATCATTTTTTACATGCTTAACCAAAAAATGGCGTTTAAATTGCAAAAGTCAATCCTATTTTACCGATTTTCTAAACCAAGACATCGCTATGGCATCGATGCATAGAATGTCTTAGGGGCGTAAGGTGCTCCTCCATCTCTACACTCCACACATCTCATACATGCTGTTCCCCGACGTATTCTTGGAAGAGCTCTGGAGGCGGATCAGCTTCCTCTTGGAGACCCGGATGCCTTGGAAAGGATGATGCTGCGTTCAGCAGTTTGCAATAAAGCGTTATCTTATCGTGCCGGGCATTTATGAGCGCCACCTATCATACTGCACATGCAATACAGCTACATGTGAACGGGGCACCATGGCAACCTTTAGCCTCGTTGATATTTCTTAAGTGCGCGAGAGTAGGTACAGACGTGACACAGTTTATGTATCGTTATCGGTGTTTTGTGAAGGATGCTTTGTGCGTGTTGCACACGCGAAGCAAAGTTAGAGGTTTGCGCCAAATGATCTGTAATAAAAAATGGAATCTAAAACGATACGTATGGTTGCGCTCTATGCTTTGGCGCGTGATATTTTGTCGAGCAGAAAAAATATTGCCTTGAGATATGATAGGCATTTCTCAGTTGCCATTTGCACTTTTGTGGCTGCTTTTGCGCAAACAGCGAATCATTCTACGCGCCGAAAGATGAGACATCATTGCCGTGCCGTGGTTGCTCCGCGCTTCCTTCGTGCCGGCGGGAAAAAAGATGGCCGCGCCCCGCGAAAGTCGTAAACGCCAACCACTTAACACCAGACGACGTCGTAAATCTTGATAATGATACGCTGCATCTCGCATCTCGCGCGGGTCGTTTGCGCGCCTGCTAGTTTTCCATCCAGAAGCAAGAATAGAGCGAGAGGACCAAGGAAAAAAGTAGACTCGGAAAGTTTTGCAAATTGATATATTTTGCTATTCAATTTTGTGTGCGGCAACTTGGGCGACGATTTAAAGTACAATTTGTTAGACGCCCAAGCGATTTAAACGCGATCTATCGTTGACTAACTGAAAGTTAAGTATAACACCACCTAGCGTCTACTGTGGGTGTTATGGTCGAAATAATTTGTGACAGTCTGTATGTTTTGGAGTTTTCCCGACCAAAGCCAAAAGCTGTTTGGTCTCGTTTAATTATTCGTTGTCTTCATCCCGAAATTTGCAACATAAGCGTTTGTATAGCTGCTTGGCGAGTGTCGTGGGTTGGCGTGTTGGCATGTTGGCGTGTCGGGGATATTCTCATTAAAAGTTGGTTACCATCCCCGGTTATGCCAGCTAGCAGCACCGTGCTAGAAGGATGAACGGTGGCATGGCTGGCGCTGCGCGATTTTATGATATTTGCCTGCGTCGTTCGCGTTCGGATAATACAACGTACGCATAATTGCATTATAATTACTAGACACCGAAAGCTACCCTAAAGAAACGAAACACTCCCTAACAGCTACGTCATACCGTCGAATGCATAAAGCAGGACGAAAAAGAGGAAAGAGAAAAGCTGACGCAGTCATTAATATCGTTTTTGTTCTTATGGTAATAAAACTTATCGTAACGAGAAAAACTGTGACATAAATTATGATATGATAAAAATGTTACGATTTAATGTCCCTAATATAACTAATGCAAATATACCGTCATTTATTATATATACAAATGATTGGCAAATAATGCTTTATTTTTCGTCATTTATGTTTACAAGCCATATGTGAGTATTGGTAATGTAGCGCTGTAACAACCTCTCTACTTGACCCTTTTTATTGCGACGTTGAAGTCTTCGTCGCGTCGCGCCTAGAACTTTTTCGCTTTATCAGATAAAACGGGGTAATACATTTCCGTACATAAATAAAGTTGCTACGCGAGTTTCCGAGACGGTGGAACGCGACTCGCACGTGAATTTGTTCAGGGGCTCTCACCCCTAGCTAGCTACTTCAAAAATTTGAATTAATTTTCCACGGCTACAAATTTATCTCCTTAGACGAAAGTCATCTGATTGTTTAAATTTCACACTTGTTTTTACTTAATATCTGTTGTGTTGTTGTTATTTGTCTTTGTCTTATCACACTGGATTCTAAATTTACAACTTTGTCAGATTATGAAGGAAAGTCACGATTCTCGCCCCGAGGATAGAAAGTTGGGCAATAAAGGATTGGCCGAACGTCTTGCCCGGATGCAAACGTCTCAGTCATAAATCATTATTTGGTCTGGCAGCTAATGAGCAATTTATCTCTTCGAGCGCGTCCCGCTCATCGCCTTCTTTCTATTCTGGTCTGCTCTAAACATAACGAATTTCTGTTATTATCCTTTAGTAAATTTATGGTTGTACAGAGTTTCTTTCACGTCTTGTGTTAAGGCTGGTTGAATTTTTTGGGCAGGAAAAAGTTTTTTTGACGTTGATGTCAAGCAACAAAATGATTTCAATTTTAAAGCTGCGACTGAGAAAATTTAAGAGCGGCTGAATAACTTGAGTTGGCGGCTAGATGAATGGGTGGATGAATCAAGTGAATAATAGTCGGGTACAGTCCGCGCGTCTGCGCTTGGATTAACTAATTCGGCTGAAATTTTCATCACAACATGCATTTTTCCACCCAAGTTGAGTTGGAAAAGTCGTGGCGAAAGTTCGATTTCTCTGCGCCGGAATGAAGCGAGACGCGTTGACTCGTCGCGAGGCGGCAGCAGGAAACGCGAGGCGAAATAAAATATTCAGCAAGATTAAATCAGAAAGTTTTTGCGTTTATAAGAAAACCGAACTGGAGAAACTGAACGGCGAACTGGGAAGTTGGGGCGCGCGCGCAGGAAGGAAGAAAAGTTGAACGACGTCGCCGACATTACTTTTCTCGCCGGGGGCGGCTGCACTGACGGAGGAGTGCAGCGTCAGACGACAGGGGCACGTATTCATTCATGCTTCAATGAATCTGTAGTGAAAATGTTCTAAATTGTGGATTGTAGAAGAATTTTAAACTGGAAAATATAAATATTCCTAAGTATTTCAAGTATTTCATGCAATATTCCTAAATTCTCAAGGGGACCATTTGCAATATGAATTGACGCTGTTTATATAGTAAATATTGACTTTTCCTTACCTTTATTTTTGCGTGTGAAAACATCAAAAGGGTGGTTTTCAGCGTGCGCGTTCGAGAATAAGAAATCTACCACTGCTTGTTTGCTCTCATAAACGATATACGCTTTTAGAGTACCAAGGCAGTCTTGTGTGAAACCTATCCACAGAATACAAATAAATAACTTTCCAAAACTCCACATTTCAGAGAAGGATATCTGCACAGTTAAATCACATCAGGAAGGAAAGAAAGTCTTAAGACATCCATATTCCGAAAACAAACACGGATAGGATATAGATACCTTAGCGTACAGAGACTGTAAATTCAGGTGTAAACAAAATTCTCTGGTACAGAAGAAAGTTTCTATTAAAGAGACAGGACGCACAAGTTTGCCATAATTATCATGAGGATAATACGCTTTCTTATAGACTTTACATTTATTTCATCTGCAGACGCTTGAGACAGAGGCTTTTATTCTGTGTGACTTTTTTTAAATCAAATGTCCTCAATGCATCTCCTTTTGCTTGTGCTTGTACTTAGCTAAATTCCCGGTATCCAGCAATCGCGTCCTGCTGGCGTTTTGGCATTTATTAATAGATTGTTAAACAACGGCATGTCGTCTACTTTCATGAGAAGTGATTGGGCTCCTTGCTCGTGCTTCTTCCTTACGTTTCTTCCTCTCTTGGTTATCATTCAAGGCTTGGTGCTCAGTGAGCTGGGGGTGGTCTTTGTCCTGTCTGTAAGTCCCGGCATTGTTTGCGCGTTGACGTCGTCATTTCTTCGACTAGCACGACGACTCGACCAGGCATTAATCAGCGACTTAAGAAGGAGGTGGAGGAGGTTGTACCCAGCCCTGTGGAAATAAGACGAGGTACGGCAATTTGTACCGAGCATCCTCGACATTCCGGACATAACTCAGTCAGAAGAAGTAAACGCTCTTTCATTTATTTGGTTTTTATGCGTTTTTCGCTCGGCATCCTTCAGAAAGAGTTGTTTTTCCGCTGCATCTAGCATGTGCCCGAAGTTTTCAGCGTAAAATTTATAAATTTATTAAGTCATTAAGACATTATCGTTTTGACAGTTTTAAAGCGTTTAATTTTCCTTCTAACTTTTTGTCGGGGTGTAGATGGTGGAAGTGGGTGCGCGCTAACAACCTAACACTCGATGATGACCGGAAAACTAGCAAAGTTCGTAAGGAAATTATTCACTTGCGGCGCCGTCGGGAAAACAAAGTGAACGAACGCAAATTGGAAAGCTAAAAGTTTAAATCCGCACTTTATGGCCACATCCCCGAGGGTGTAAACTTTTTAAGTGTAGCAATATTCAAATCAAGCTTCATAACATGCACTTATTGCACATGAAAACTTGTAGAGTTTTTTTACATTGTTATGTATACATGCTGACAGAATGCATGCAATATATCTAAATTGAGCGTTGTCTCTATCCCAAAGCGGCTAGCCGCTCCATTTCGCCAAATTTAAATAATCCACGGATTCTGAGCACAATCCCCTCGAGAATCCTCCGCCGATTTTACTCGTATTAAACCGCTGGCTCTGCAGCTTCATATTAGAGTATATTGGATGCTTTAGCTGCCTTCGCCCTGACGCTGTCGCAGCCGAAAAGTCCACAGCTAAGCCGCCCTCGTCCGTTCACCTTCCTGTTTGTTACTTTGAGTAAAAACTCGGAATTGTCCAACTCGCGACGAATGCGGACGGTTTCCATGTCTCTCCTCATTCACTCTGATGCTTCTTCTTGCAATGCACCATATTGCAGCTTATTCACACACATCTTCGATTTCCCACCGATGTCGAGGAAAAGCCGATGCTAGCTAATGCATGTTATATGTTTCGCAGTTGCCTCCAGGGGGCGGGTTGACTAAACCTGAGCCGAAATCCATTGACATAAGAGCATTAGCGATATATCGTCTCTGCGGGTGGAAGGCCAGGAAAGTGTTTACGGCATGTTTTTTTCAACTACTCTTTTGTAAGAGTATTACTTAAACTTTAAGTTAAGGTTCAAGTGCAAGCAATGTGTGAAACGATAACTAAGTTTCTAATGTTAATTTACATATACATTGGTTTTTACGTGGACTAATTACTTGGAATTAATTTTCAGCTATAATTAACATCTTGTTAAAGTAATTAACTATCTACTAATTTACAATTTTGTGTCAGTACATTAACTCTCACTAACATCAGTATTAGAATATCAGGCCTTGTAAATATAACTAGCTGACTAAATGTTCCAAAAAACGTATATAGTATTAATAGAACGGCAGTTTCACTCCATGGGGCAGCATTGTGTTGACTGTGGGGGTGGTGATTATGAGGGTCCGAGGCGTGGGGTTGATTTAGTAATTGCCGAATAATTTATTTCCCTTGGTGTTTAATTATGTACTCCAGCCGTCACCCAGCTTTATGGGATTGCCAAAATCTTTAATTCCTGTTGGTAACACGTTGTATATTTCAAGGGAACGACTGAAATGCGCCACACCAGCCAAAATGATTTAGATGCAGGAAAATTTGTAGAATATTTTTTGAAAAAATTAGATCTAGGTAAGACTACATTATTTCAGAATTAATTAATGAAAATCATCAGGTTCGCTATGACTTCATAGTTATCGCTATTAATATATAATGTTAAAACAAGAAAAATTAACGTTATTATGGCTACATTATATTATATACTTTACATGTTATTTTTTTATACGCACTGCGACTCATAGACATAGGACCTGTGTATTTAATCACCCATTGTAATTACACAATTGTTTTTTTATTATACGAAATATACATTAACAGCCTTATTCATAAACGTTACTTACCTTTAAATAATGTTTAAATATTTTGGTATTCATTTATATTTAACAGCCTGCTTAAAAGTTGCAATATTTTAAACAATACTTAAAAATGTGTGTATTAATAAACGGCGTTTCCTCATGAACCTATTTCAATCGCTGTTTAAATGGCTGTCACATTAAACAGCCTGTGGAGGTTGTTTAAAAAATTGCTTAAAAATTGCTTAAATAAGCAATATCAAGTCATCGTGCATGCAAAACAAAAGCAAATATACAGTGTTTTGCTATGTAAAAAGTTGATAAAGTTAATCCAATGTTTAAAATGTTCATTTTTTCTGAATAAGGCCGTAAAACATTATTTTCAACCTTTATCTCTGTTTACGGCATATTCGTAACATTTCTTAACACTAACTCAATAATTGCTTTGCCTTTATTTACTATTTTATATTTCTTGAATAGGAGAAGTACTTCTATTGTATTTTAAAGTGAGCGTGGTGCTCCCGAAAAGAATTAACTTGTCAAATAAATCAACAGTATGGAGTGCGGCCTCGCATCGTCCGCTTCACCTGAATGACGGGTAGAATGGCAAGCTGACATGCCGGCACGTCACTTTCATATAACTCTACATATAAAACTCATACTTTTCATTAATTGATTTTGAAAAAATGGAGTCTTACCTAGGTCTAATTTTTTTCACAAAATATTCTACAAATGTTTCTAAATCTAAATCATGTTGGCTGATCCGGCGCATTTCAGTCGTTCCCTTGAAATGGACAACGTGTAATTGTTTCGAAGTAAATAGAAATATGTACTTTCAGTCATTGCTTGCACATCGTACAAGCTATATTTTATCATTTGTAATATCAAATTCTTCATTAAAATGAAGTGTAGACAACCTTGGAAGATTTGAATTTAAAGGAGTTGTGGATTCGTCTGAGTACCAAGTATAATTTAACTGCATTTCTATAAATGAAGTGTTACAAAATTGTAACGAATTAGAATTGAATTCACGTCGAATTTTAATGCATCTTCAATTCATGCCCTCCCTATCGTCTCTCCCTGGGTGAAGCGTTTATTTGTTAACCAAGTTTTTTCGTTCATTGCTGGCGTTGTTGCGCTATCATCGTAAGCGGTGCGGTCCTCCTGCTTCATCCCTTTCGCAGCCTCTCCGCTGACAGCGACGAAAACTGCCACGCGTTATCGCCGTTCACAACCACCTCTTGCCGACTGTACATTTGGCGCAGACACTTTTTTATCGCGTTCGAGGACAGGCGAGCACACGTCCACGTTCATGCGGAAAAACTTTGCAACGCTTTTCATCTGACTAAATATCTGCGACAACAATGACCCGTCCGGAAAAATTTCTCTTTTTTGTTTCTGCATTTCTTGGGCAATAGAAGAAAGCGATGAAGGGTTGGGGCATTTGCGGCAGCGAAAAGCTCGAGTACTTTTAAATTAATTAAGAAATAAATAAAAAGTTACGGAGCTGCGGAAATCGTGACGTGGTTTGAAGTTACCGCGGCAAAGTTAATTTTACGTGACCTGTGCGTGACCTTAAAGTATCTAAATAAATCTTACCGGGTCGAGTTTTCGCTGCTCGAGTTTGTTGGTTTTTAGCTCGTGGCGAGTTGAAGAAAAACGTTTTCAATTAAAAAACATAAAAAAGCGCAACGCCAAAGAAAGTTTAGGGAAAAACGCGTAATTTATGTGATAGCTTTATTGCCTTATTTTCCAGAGCGCGATTCATCTGGCAGAAAACTTAAAATGAACGCTTTCACGAGCCAAACTGCGGAAAGTCCAGCTTTTTTTTCAAAACCGTAAGCGCCGATTGTGCCCAGAACCGAAAATGCGCTATGCACAAGCATAAAAAAATTTAGTTACCTAAAGTTTTTAGTCAGCTCTTGGAAGTTTTATGTCCCAACACTTACAGATTATAAAAACTAGGAATTTATTTGTTTCTTATCTTAATAGCCATCGACATCACTTTTTATTACCATTTATTTCTTGTTCTGTGATGTAACATGGTATTATATGTATCTTGCGAAATAGGAAGGAAGACAAATTTAAATTTTGATGAGGTTACACACTCTCCGAAACGAGTAAACTTTTTTAATAAACGCATTACGTAGTTGCAGAACCCTAGACGCTAGCGAAGGCTTATGGTGGCTGTTATAAGTAGAACGCACGTGGAGTTTTCGCGTTTTTCATTTCGCACACTCTTTTACTCAGAAAACACTTGTGAAAAACAAGTTTGCTCCATCTTCTAGCCTGACGACTAATGAAACGAAGTTTGTAACATTTAGAAATTGCTCAAAATGGCCTCCAGCGTCCAAACGATCATTTTTCTCCAATTGTTCATCTCACCATGGGAGTGAAGGTGGTATTATATTCCTGAAGGATTTGCTGTTTCCGTCGCTTGGTTATTAGCGAAATTGTTGGCGCATCAAGGAAAATCTACGAAAATGTAAATTGCCTTGAAATTTAGCATAACAATTCATGCGCGCGTATGCAGGAAGAGGCTATTAATACCCCAGGATATCTGCAAACTATGTGCAACAGGATTGCTGCTTTGCGTTGTGTTCGCAGTCGGGGTTATTACGAAACAACTGAAACACGGAAATATTGCGAGGGCAAAATGAACAAGAACGAACCAATGTTTGCCATCGTCTTTAGCAGTTGCCACGGCTGCGGAAAGCCTTGTGCAGGGCTGGAGGACTAGTTGTTGTAGCTTTGTTTGGAGAGTAGGGGCAAAATTTGAGAATGGTGGGTGAATGTGCTGCGGAAAGGTAACCAGTTTACCTCCACGCACCGCTGAGCAAACAGAAATACAGCTAACGCTTGAAATCCTCCCAGGTTTTAACAAAAACCACACTAGAATTATACAATTCCCTAAATCTACAGCGAAACTTAAATATTTAAATGTTTTATCATCAATGGCTCGGTTAGAGTAGAGTATCATAAGCAGTCGCTAGTCTACGCATCTAAGGATCGTTTTTGTTTCATAGATGCTTTTTAAGGCCATGTTTTTGACGTTTTTACTGCTGTCGTTTATAGTTCGCACATCTCAGTCGTGACAAGGTGGTGGCAAAGTTGCCGTCACCGCGGCACCGTTCATTGTGCGGCTGTTTGACGTGGTCCTACCGGCTGGTCTGACGTTGAAGGATATACACGTCCAAACTTACTCCTCTTTTCGTCCTGCGGCTGGGCATTCGACGCGATTAATCACGCTCCAGTGCAATTTTGTCTTCTTGCCACTAGCGGCTAGTATTTTACGTGCGCCGCACTAAAGTACCGCCCGAGGTTCCCGACCGCAAGGACCAAAGGATAAAGTTAAAGCAAAAGGATTGAAGGCCATTGAAGACTAGTTATTTGAGACACTGTAACTAAGACGTCGGAGAGAGCAACTAAGCTAGAAATCTCGGGCCAACAAACTCCGGTTAGAGGGTGAGGAATTATGTTTCAAAGATAATTCAAGGGCAGTGCTGGTCATCGCAAAACGTGTAGGTGGAAAATTACCACGACGTCTTTGCTCTCTAACGATGAAGAATGAATTCGTTTAAGAGGGGGAGCTTTCTTAGCCGAGGGTTCTTCGTACCCAGAACTAAAGTCTGCGTTGTCTCGCATGCTGTAGGATTTTTTCTCATTTGGAATGCTTCTACAAACAACACGCAATGTTGCACTGTGATGCGATAAGCGTCGTTTGGCGGAAAACATCCCCCACACACAAACAGGATCTTTACATCATCATCGTTTTCGGTGATGTTTTTTGCGCCCTCGGCAAGAGGACTTCTCCTTCTTGGATGGTGGCAATCAACAAAATCGCCGTTGTCGTTACACTCTTATTGCGCTTCGCTCATTCATCGTGAAAGCTTTACACGCGGATAACAACGCGGAGCATGTGATGTTTTCGATTTTCATGTCAAGAAACAACATCCCTACCAAAAAAGAAATACAGTCTATTTGGGGGGCGATGATTAATTAATCTTTGTCTTTAAGATTTCCGTCTTGCATTGCTGATTAATGGAAAGCTAGAGATTACTTAAAGTGTCGAAATTGTTATCGGTTTGTTTTCGCACTGGATCAAGTCTTGCACGTGATCGTTAAGGGTAGATGTAGATTGCAAATGCTAATGGAATCTATCATGAAAAGCGGAACCATAGTCAAAGTACAAGAAAATTCAGGTTGTGGGGTTGTGAGGAAGGGGTCGGCACGTGGGCAGGAAATGAGAAGTAGGGGCCGATGTCCTGCGTCCCGCATGCCTGCTCGTGCTCAAGGATACTTTTTGTGTCGCTAAGAAAATGATGAATATGGGCGCGCGGAAATGGACATCAATCATGTTTTTGCCGACTTAGAGGCTAACCGACATTTTGATCGCCATAAAACAATATAGTTCTTATACAGTATGTTTGTTAGGAAGGAATATCATCAACCTTTAACATCAAATATTGATATCGGCTTTAATGACGAGAGATAGAGTAACTGGGTAGAAAGTATATTGTCTTCATTTCCGTTTTGTCACTTTCGTATTTGCACGCCTTGCGTGCTTCCGGTTTACTACCGGATAAAGATAACCAAAGATACCGTCCCAGAAAATTCCAATATACTCTAATAGCTTATTCATTTACGAGGCATTTTTGTTCGTTGAGTTTTTTTGTCATAACTTATGCATGCTTTTATAAGTTTGTAAGCGACTTCAGGGTAGTTCAAACGTTCGCTCTCACACCCTCGTCTATAACGCTCAAAGGGGTTGTAAAAAGTTTAAGAACACATCTGAATGTTATGCATAAAAGTTTCAGTTACTTTGGCTCGTATGAAACTTTTTCATTTAGAGTACTACTATATGTTTGTAGAATTATGAATAGATTTTTAAATTATTACTTTTATTTTGGTCCTTCGTACTGCTAGAGCTTTACTAATCTATGAAAGCAATTTAATGCAATTTTGAAATTTAATGTCTTTCACATTCTACAAATCCGTGATTCCGGACAACTATTCTTTTTCTCTAACCTTTGTCACATTTTCCGCATTGTTTCTGCGCGTTGTGTTCATCCTTTAGCTTGGGTCAGGCTTTCAGCTGAACTCACGTGTGGCCTGCCGGTCACTATAGTTACTGCAGAGCGGAGGCGGTTGTCTTCATCATCGGCCATCGACGGTTTTCAATTCGAGCGTGCATGCGTCGCACGTTGGTGCGCCTTGTCGGGACTTTTAAGCGGATCGAAATTGGATTGCTCTCGTTTGTTCCTGTCCAAGGTGCGCCCCCCGTGAGCCCTCGGCGCGAAAGCGTATGGCGGCGTGGTCTGGGGCCAATGGACAATTCTGACCGGAATTGTTACGTTTGCGATGAAACGTGAAACATGAAACACGACGTCCGCATTTGCAGTGGACGTAATGGGATGATTGCTAGCTCACACCACCGCTGTCGCCGCCGCTAAAAATAAACCCACTCGTCGTTCGTTTGATTGTATACACGCTGGGCAATCGCGTATGGCTTTTGGAATTTATTGTTTTGACTTGATCGAACAGACTATAAACGTCCGGTCCACGTGACTGAGTCCCAGCCGCTCTGCGGTGGCGGCGGCAACGAGAGCGGTCCAGCAGTCGCTCCACACCGGACGTCGAGCTCCCCAGTGGCTTTCAAACCAGATTATAGTTCATAACTATTATTTCCCCTGGCGCTCAATGCAATGTGCTTCGAATACACTGCGGCTGCTGCAACTCGCCCAACCTGCCACCCCAGGAGGCTTACGCTAGATTGATTGATTTGCGTTTGGCCCGACATGGCTAATATTCATATTAAATATGACCATAGACATTGTTTGTTATAATAATGGATATCCGGCCAAGAGGGATTGTAATTTTAAATGCATTTACGTGGTCGCGAAGTAATTTATGCGAAAATGTGGTGAGAATTTTGCTTTTTAGTTAGGCAAATGTTTATTTAATTTGCCATTTGAAAGCAATGAACGTGTGCGCTAAACTAATGAGGATTTAATTAATAGTGGCAGCCTTGGGGCGCGGCAGGAGTTGATCGATTTGTGACGTGGTGCGTACAAAGCTGTCCCAAGCACGTGCGTCACTTGTCAAAACAGTCTACAGAATACTAAATTGCATATTAGGTTGAAATTAGAAAAATGCATAACATTCACATTAATGTCTTTGTTAGTAGCTATGTAGATATTGCAAATATCCAATACGTTGATAATGTCTTTATTTGCTATACCTAACTTTGTAGTTAGAATTTAATTGAATTTGTTTGCAATTATATGTTAAACATACATTAAAATCAATTCAATCAATCCTTATAGCCAAGTTATACATTACAGTCTATAAAATACATAACAATGTATTTTATTGCACATTGCCTTTATACTGATTCCTCCGAAATTGCGAAAATTGTACGCCGAGCATTGATATCATTGATGTATAAATTAAATTTAACACGCAATTCAATGCTGCAGTGATAATGCATTGCATATGTACATACCACCTGCGTGAGTGTACGTTACATATTATTAGGACTTATTAGGGATGAAGGCGTTGTACCGCCCCACCGACAAGCGATCGTAATGCACGTTGCTGGCATTGCCTGCAATGTTAGTATTGGTTTGGCGGTGGTGGAACAGCCAATATGCCATGATATCGAGGTAAACGTTTATTACAATTAGCCATAAATGATATTGATGATAATGATAATGACAGCGTGTTAGGGCGGCACATTTCGCCCTGAATCGAGATCAACAACCGACGGAGTAGGCAAGTTAGAACTGTTGAACTTTGAACTTTGAAAACAAACATTTTGTGGTGGACCTCCTAAGAGTTTAAAAATTATTACTCCACTTATTCAATGAATGGCTCCTGGTTTAGGGTGTCCTGGAATCTAAATTTAGGTATAGATACTTAGTTTTATTACGATTTTATAACTATAGTTGTGATCCGATAGAAACTATCTGCAACTAACGATGTCGTAATTGGCTAAATAATTAAATTATTTCGTTGACTCAATAGATAGTTCCTAACAGTTGCATTGGTATCACTACTGGTTTGGATACTTCTCACATTCTCGAAGTTTGATCCGCGCGCAAGACTTGGTTTGTTAGTTTATTGTTACCATGCAGTTTGACGATGTTCTTTGGAAGCGAACGTAGACTAATTTGATTGCCTGACTAAAAACGTGTTTTTGCCATAGTTCCGTGAAATTTTAGATAGCAAATGCCGGTATACTTTCTCATCATATATTAATCATTTTATCTACTCTATAATATCAAGGTCGTTTTCATCCTGTTGTCTATCTTGGGTTCAATGCCTAAATCTGTTTATGCAGATCAGTGCATACCATGACCGTTGGCAGCTTTCAAACATTAAATATTTGTGCAGTTTGATGCTGATGCTTGATGTTTTGATATCGATACAGCTTGCTCGTGCCGGAAAGCGGCTTGGCGGCGGTTGTGGTAGTACTAGCTGCCTGGATAAATGATTAATGTGAGCCCGACACGGCGTATTTCCATTCATATGCGGAGGCCGATTCGAAACGATGAACGCGACGTCCGAACAGCGGCGGCGACGTAATTTAATTAACCGCCCCCCGGCCGTGCGGCATGTTTAGTCATTTAGTGCAAAATCGTGTCGTGGTCGCCGCCGCCATGCACCTTCAGTCTTAACCCAAACAATACCATGCCGTTCAACACAATGAAACACGTACAGTGTGTTTAGTATTATTAAAAACAAACAAATCTTTTAATGTGGTAGTAAAATAATATTAATGTTGATGTTGTTGCAGGTGCTGAAGATGACGTACATCGCTTTATGGGCAACGATACGCACACTGATTACTTCCGGCTGGTGATGCGAGACTCGGATTCACTCATCGTAGGCGGAAGGTAAGTCGTGGAATTTATCTGGAAATATAAGCAGATTTTTTGTGAAAAGGAAACTGATTCAATTATGAACGAGGCAGCGTGCAGTCGGATTTTTTGTTGGTGTTGGGGGCGGCCGTAGCGTCACCACTGCAAACGCGGCTTTGATGTTTGTTCTTAATGACTTTGACCGAAGTCCGGTTCGGGCGCGGCTAGAGGCCAACCGGAGTTTTATCATTTCGCATTGCAATACTCTGCTGCGCATCCTTTGAGCCATATTTTCAGGGGATGGATTTTGTTTGGTCTTTTTTTCGAGAAGGCTGTGCTTCTTTTTTCATTACTTGACGTGAGGCGGTCGGCAGGAATGAATGGGAAAAGTTTAATATAAGTCCTTTTATATAAAAAATATTGAGGTTTTTATTCATAGAGTTATTTTTAGTTAGTTTTAACGTTTTATTAAAATCTAACAAAGTTTTTTTTATTTGTTGCTGTATCTTGTTCTTTCCTTCGCTTGACTGATTTGAAATAATTCATTAGTGTACATTATGATATTTACTATTTGTACACACAATTCGAGTAAGTTCAGATGTTTATTATGATAACTCGGTAATGATCAATATTTCTATTAACGGTTAAAAGACTTGTATGATACATAAATTTATTTCGGGTTCATGGAAATTTCAAATATTAACACACTTTTTATGATAGAACTCGCATTTCCCCAGCTTCAGAATTTCCATAGCTTCACGACCCGATGCTTTTAGAGTATGGCTCGAAAGATTACCTTGAAGTACATGTCTCTAAAACACAATTAAAGTTCCACTTGATTTGAACGTTTCTATTTTTTGGAGTTATTCTTAGCTAATTCTTTGCTATGGCACCAATGGTCACGTATTTTGCACAGAATGCTCAAAGGCGGTATAATTCACACCGAAAGCTGCCTAATGTCTAAAATATTATGCAGGATATGAACTATGCATTATTTTAATATTCCGAGGCACCTATATAAACGCAGGTCTGCATATACAAGATCCTGAAGTTATATCATATATCGTTTTCAGGGCGTATTGATGGAAACCCAACATGTGACCAATATGAAACGCGTTATATCAAAGTATAACATTAACAAACGCAGAAAGTATACCGTATCCACCATCCAAGCGTTCTTTGATTTCGCTCCGTGATTTTTCTTCCAAAAATATTTATAAAAGTTTTAATAAAACAACGAAAGCATGTATTAACATAGTCAATTTCTCTTCCGGTGTTGCCACAAGGCTATAAGGCTAAGAACTTATGGGACTGCCGCCATGCTATACCAATATATCTATATGGATAATGTGACCTGTATATAATAAGTGAATTATGTATTAATATGCAATTGCATAACTACACATCCTCGAGAGCAGTAATACATTACTTTAGACACTATCCTTTATTCAACTTTATATTAACTAACTTCGATGTAGAACATCGCATATACATATGCAACCACAAAATAGCTTGTCATATGACACGCTAGAGTAATTTAATATCACTTCAAATATTTATTATTCCTAATGCTCATTATTTGTTAATTCACAGAACATTAATCCCAGCTGACATGAAATTATCATTTGCGTCTCACTTGATCTATTCTCTCGTACGTAGTTGAACTGATCAACCTTTACAAACGCAGTGCATAATTCTCTGTTTTCCTACCATAATTTCCATATTGTAATTGTGATTACCTAATATATGTACGCGCGTAACTGGATATTGCTTGAGTTAACTTTGAAGTCATCTGATATTCACCATTACCCTATTATGCGGAGGCGGCGTGTATATCAAGGGGTATTAACAGCGAGTGAGAGGAAGTAGGAATGATTGTGGATACAACACGTAACACGTATATATTAAATACATTTTGGATTCATTTTAAACATGAAATAAAATCAGGTTCTACCACATAATGACATATTGTTCTCCATATTATTATGTAAGGTATTCCTATCGCAAGAACGTTTGCTTAGTTTATTAAAAAGCAGTGCCGATTATGCATGTGATTAAAACGTACACTCTTTGTAATGACCCAATCACGTGACCGGTAATTAACTTTCCCTCCATTGCTTCATGTCGAAATCGCCAACTGGAATCATGTTCCGAGGTCTGTAATTTTCTATGCTTATTATTTTGAAATAATTTCAATTAAATAATTACAATTTTAACAAAATCACATAACATTTTTTATCACGCCATTATAAAAGTCGTTACATCTTTTATGAGTGAGTTTAAATCACCGATTGGGATAGGATATAATGGTATGCCGCCGCCACAACCATCGCTGCGGGTTATAATATCGCCGCATAAGTTATGCGAACATTGCAACGCCGATTCCTCCATAGCTGGATGGGATGCTCGTTGGATGGAAATGGGAAAACGGGAGCATCGTCCATCGTTGGCCGCCTCTAGCCTTCTGTGCATGGCTTGGTGTAGTGCATGTGTGTGTTCTGTCGAAATATCGTAAGCGGGCAATAAATTATCGACCAGATTTATCGCCACATCGGGTTGGAAGCATGCGAGCGGCGAGCGGTAGAGCTTCTCTTGCTATTGATTTATTATTGAGTGTCTATTGGATATGAATCTGTTTTTCCAGCCTGTATGATGGTGATGGGGCTATGTACGTCTCATCCTCCGTATCCAGTGCTTCGACATAAAATACATAATAAATTACGTTTTATGTTGTCGAATTGTGTACCGGTCCGCTCCGAGGTCGTAACTTGAAGCGATTGTTACAGTATGACAAATTTAACAGTAAATTCTTTAACGCCGTCACTGTTATTTATTAAATTGAAACTGTTTCGCTTTGCAAGGAAGTCGTTTAATATTCGGACTTGCCCGGTTTTTATGATGATTACGACCAGTCTGGATGCTGGCAGACTAAAATTCCGGAATTAAAACGACAATTGAACGAAATTCAAAATAATTCCAGTCGCCGCTACTACTCTAGCTCAACTCCCGGCTATCCGGCTAACTACGACCGCGAAGCGTGTGCAGACGCATCGAACACAATAGATTGTCATTACGTCTAGTTGTGCGCTAGGCTGCAATTCCACCCCGCATCATCCAATCTACTGGCTTTAGTTGAGTTGGCGGCGGCAACTGCATTGGCATCGCTTATATTTGTACACGTGCGCGTATTCTCGTTCATTCGAACGAATAAATGAATCGCGATGCATTGCCATTGTGCACAATGTACCTAAATAACCCTTTCGCTTTGAAATACGGAGTCATCTCCGAGACTGTATTCTAAAGATTATAATTTTCCATTTGCCCTTAATTCAACTGTACTTCATAATGTATTACTATGTAATATGTTCAGTACAATGCTATTTTTATACATAAATACATTTACATAATATCTATATCAGAACGTATGAATTTACAATGATAGCAATTAAAATCGCCAAGTGCACCCATGAATGCATCGTTGCATAATGGGGTATAAAATATAACCATCCCGTAACGTTCTGTTTATTGCAATCCAGGCCAGTTTTTGTTTTCGGAAATGCGAATATGAAAATGCTTGTCATAACAAAATGCCAATCCGATTCATCCCGTGCTCATTATTATATGTATGCTATTTGGCCGTGAACAATGCGAGCACAATAGAGCTTTCCGCCAAAAATTCACGAACATTTTACTGCAATTTGCAGCAAAATGTGAACAACTGCAAATTTACGATTTTCTGCCAGGCATGATTTATATATAGCGTGCATTTGCAATCAGTATCTACGCATCTGCTAATAATTAATAACTACAGGATAACTTGACATGTTTGTAATCACCAGGACTTGTGATGAGCTAGTATTCCCTGAATGAACAGCAATGAAAACGGATTGCACGTTCGTGTTGCTACGAATATGTAGGCGAATATACGTGGATTTAGGATGATTTTACGTAATGATCAGTTGAGGGTCTCTTATTACATGCACACGTGCAACCCTTGTATACTTGTCTTACCGTCGCTTGATCTACTCGAAGTTGTGATCCTTTGCATCTCTTCACCCTTTCAAATAACAGAGAGCAAAACCACCGCGCTTTGCCTAATGCAATGGCCTGACCAAGGCTTGTGCGTAGACGTGGGCCGACGGCATGGACCCTTTGGGCAATTAGGCATTCGGCAGTTTGATTAGAGTGATTAATCTTAATTTTAATTTACGATCGACATTCCGGTAGGAGTGCAGTCCTGCATCGTGGATGGGCTGCGACTACTCGGATTACGAGTGTAATTCGAGTATAATTAACACCTCAAATTGGGCAGCAGAACCTTTCTGGATTTGATGCAATCTACAAGTTATATGGTATGACAGTACAAGGATCACAACTCTTGAATTCACTTTATGCAATATGTATACTTAATGTACATTGAATTAAGACTTCTGGATATTAACATTTTAAATATAGATATAAATTTTCTTTTTTTTATACTCTGTATTTTTATTAGTAGGATTAGACTTCAATTTATAGCCGTGTGTATACCGGCACAAATGAGGCGTAATTAAAATGTTACAGAGTTAACGCACGCACCTAATTAAAAGCCATCGACCGTTATACGAGACGTACGAGCAGCAGCTTTGCAAAATAAGGGCTGAAAACAGGCCAGCTATATTAGTCTTTCAACAGCGAAAAGAAATTTAATATTACGGAACCTTTTTTTATAATTTCCATAAACTGCGTAATATGTATCATAAAACATATTATTATATTCTGTGCAGCAGGTACATTATTTTCAATTCAAACATGTTCCATTCTTCATTAGTAAAAAGGTGTAATGTGTTAAATAAAATTTTCATGAGTTTTTCTTTGGGCAGGCTGTATAATGGAAACTTTGCGCTTGCGGGTATAAATTGAAAGGCAATTCTTTTATTTTGTTGCCTAGTCTAGATATAGTTCTCGGCATGAATAAGCATAATATTTTGATATGCATTCTGATATGGAGTTTCAGCCGGCGGCCATGGGCAAGGCGGCTAGGGCTGTTTAATGAATCCTTAATTAATAATAAACGCGTTTGGTCGTTTGCACCGCCCCACCGGCGGGTTCGGCGGACGCGCTAGCAAGGGGCTGACCCGCGACTCCTGTGCCTGGAAGTGGGACTTGCTAGCGCAAAAGTTGGATCGATAAGTCATTACCGCCTATCTTTATGATAGCAGTAGCTGCGTTTCTGGCCATCATTGCTATATTTGCATTTTGTGCGCATTTTATATTCAAGCACATATTGCGCGTATTACAATTGCATTGAGTGTGAAATCAAATTGAAGGAATAAATGTTTTGAATACCTAAATAGAATGCGAAAAGTAGCGAAAAGGAGGAGGAAAATGCCTATTTAAGATAAACATGTTTAAATGACTTTTCACAGCATATAAAATTTAGCCTCACTTACTATTTATCTCAGGTGTCGTAAATTGTTTTCTTAGTTTTACAGGAATAAATCACTGACAACAGTTATAATGTCCACCCAGGTTATTTTACCTCGGTAAGGATTCCTTGCATTTATACGCAATGCTCAGGTGGATTACGCGCAAACGTTAAACAACAACGTTAAATCTTCATTTGCGCAAGCTTCCAGACTCCAGTGCGCTCAAATCCCAGCTCGCAACTCTGCATCCCAACTGCCCACAAGCTCTCCCTCCTCTACTCACACTACACCAACAGCCTAGCAGTTTGTCTACCGGCCTCGCATTCGCGTAGTTTCTCGCATTGCTGCGAGTTCAGCCGCATTTAAAATTGTATTGTCTCGGCTTGCACAGATTTGCGCATTATATGCAGCAAACTATGCGAAAAGTGAGATAATTAAAGAGTTAGGAAGCGCACGAGCACTTCACTGCGCATGCGAGTGCTCCTATATTGCTAGGTGGTTCAGATCCCTATGGAGAATTCAGGGGGATGCGGAATAAGCAAAACGGAAGTCAACGTGTGCTTCCGAACCGGTAAATGCATTCTACTGCGCGCCACCATGCGCGGGAATGCGAAAATAAAATTCAATTTGCAGCGCGCGCCGGCTGAAAATCAAAATCAACTTTTCGAAAACAAACCAAGTTTTGAGGACTGCATTTCAATAAAAAAGCGCTTTGTACTAGCCTTCTGTTTAATTAAAAATTTTCGCCTTTGTATTGATGCGACAACTTCGAAGCAATTTTTAACATTTTTTTAATAATCGCCATGGATTAGCACGAATCGCAGTTCAATTTTCATTTCACTCCACACCGGGACACATAAATCATCCCCTATTGGGGCAGCCTTTGCATACGGCTGAAACATGTTTGCTCTTTTTGTTCTTCTTTATGCCTGTATTTGATTGTGGGAGTAATATTAGCTCATTTTTTTCAAATATGTTTCAACCACGTGCTGACCACCCCAAGCATGACAATTTCCAATCGGCTATCGACGCGATGTGTTCACGACAATTGCAGCCGCGGACTAAAAGCTTGCTTTGAAATATGCATGGGCAATCTGCGCTGTTCCCCGAAATACTGAAATGGACCCTTTGCCAGTATACAGAGGGTTAAGCAAGGAAATTGATTGCTATTATCAGAAATTGCATTTAGGAGCTTGTTATAACATTGACATCCTGTATGTGGTGCATTGTCGAGGGTGGTTCCACGAGGGTTTGTTGTGTGAGCATCGCGAAACATTGAAAAAACATGAAAAGCACACACTGCGGCGGACCGTCATGACAATAAAGCAATAAACACCAGGCGCGCCAAGCGAATTGATTCACTGCGTTGTTTTTATTATTTATCTGACGCTAAACGCCGGCGTAAATCTAGTCAAACTCAAAATTGAATATCAATATGTGCAATCATAGGATCGAGATTGCATCACAGTCCTACAAATTTCTTTTTTTACATCATATATCTTTCTGGCAAGGAGACAGCCTTGGGTTGGGGTTATGCTTTTTGATCGTGAGTGGCTGACTTTGGTGGTTCGAAATGGCAGAATGCCGTTTCTGTTGGAAAGTTCTAACCTGCATTATGAAATATGTGATGCGACGGCATATTAGACACGTGTCGCCATAAATTCCATTGCGCGGCGCGCTCAGACCACACTCATGCTTCTCACACTCCGTAAACCGTCCCACATCTGACACCCACCCAACAACCGCCTCATATCTTCATATCTAGCGAGTGAGCAGTCAACAGGGTGATCGCGATATGAAGACTAATCCTCCATTCATGTGGACTACGCGTTAGAAATTAATTTTTCATGTAGGTAAATAAACGTAATAGTGCTACATAGTGGATGATGATGATCTATAGTATTTTATTAACGCTATATTTGTGACTATAACACATTTGGTGATATGAGCACGCTCTGCTCGTATTATATGTGATATTTGACAAGCAATCCATTATCCTCGGTCGTCGGCGTAAACATACCATCGCGTTTCGCTTCTGTTAGTGTCATGGTAGATGGTGCTTCTTAGGCGTGTAAGTGCGCAGGTTGAACATTTGCATTTACACGTCAGGTTTGCATAATGACAAGATGAGGAATGCCCTGAAGTGTGCTAGCATGCGAACTCATTGTAGGTATCGTGATTCACCCTCAAAAAATTACTTGACATTTAATGTGAATGTGAGTGTAAATGTACACATACTGTAAAGTATTATAGGCGGCATGTATTTTTAATTTCTAGACCCACCCTCCGAAGAAATAAAATGGAAGTATCGTATTCAAATGAAAACATTTTAAAATTGTATAGGGAGCTATTAAAAATTCAATTTGCAAATGTTTTTTTTTTCGCATTTTTCACTATTTTGTATGAAGCTGTATGAATTTCCCACACCCTTTGCTATTACGCCTATGTTTACAGTTCGTTATTGTTCTTCATAAAGGATAATTTCAACATTGATATTACGTGGTATCTATAACATACTTATTCTTTTTACGTTAGAAAAACGCGGTTTGGCTGTATCATATACGCGAATTTAATGTGAATGCATATGGACGTATCTATTCTCGAATTATAACTGATTATTTTTTTTAATTAACAATATTTTCTATCCTGTCCCAGTTTAAACTTAAGCAAAATTTGAATAATTGACTTTATAGCCAGGTGTGGATGAATTCGGGTGGCAAACCCTCTAAGCCCTTCCTTAGTGTTGATAAGAAATAGGTAATTTCCATAGTACACCTTTTCAAAACTTTTGCAGGTACTATATTTATTATGTTGTCTATTATGTTGCCTATTGGGGAAGGTTTGAACTGCATATAATCAAAAGGACAAGTGGCTATCTTAAAGATTTTGATAGCTATCGAATGTCAAACTTTATTTCATTGATGGTCCAAATTTGAGCTACGATGTAGGCTCCGAATTTGAGCTAGTTGCTCCAATACTGGACCTTCACTATTTTTTTTCATCTCTTGGACTTTAACAAACATCTATGACAACTTTAGTCAATCAACAGCGTTAAGCTTATTTTGTTACCTTTTGAAATGTATTTGAGAATGATTTAGCACCTAGCTCAAATTTGGACCCCAACTTCAAAAAGGTCAATTTTGTAATTTCACATTAAAAATTTAACTACTAATTTATTTTTGTCGACTAACGCCTCGTATCCATACAGTAGGTCCGTACTCGCTTTTAGAATCCATCTGTTCTATGTAAAATTGTGCGTAGCAGTCTCAAAAAGTAGCAAAATGAACTAAATATGCAATCTCCATTTTTATTTAAGTTTGGATATAGTGGATTGATTTGAACCTAGAATGAACCGAAAAGCACATCCAGGAATTTCAATAAATTAATATCTATGGTTGATATACGCAGTAAATATTTAGCTTCAAATGTTCACCAAATCTTTAAAACTAGATGTTTTAATACATTGTAGGAAATTACTTCCCAAATTTATTTCGTCTTCGCCAAATCTAGAGTTACACTACGTGCCCTGAAATGTTCATGGATTTTTTTTTCATTCCAACTCCTTATAATTTTCACTGTCATTATTTTGAAGTTATAGCAATCACAAATCTTAATATTCCGCAAAATATCATCAAAATGGCGGCGCGGTCCCTTCCACCACGTGCATTGATTGTGAGTTTGCTTTCTATCTGTGCGTAATAATTCTTTGAACCTTCACCTATGTAATGGTATTAATTTCTATTTGGATCTGAACTTAGATTTAACCCCCATGTAATCCATTGTTATAGATGCATTCATCTCAAAACAAGGGATATGCTTGAACTAATATTTATATCTAATATTTATTTAACTTCCTGGTATTTATTTAATCCGAAACTAATTAATTCCCCAACTGAAATGTGTAATGAAACCTGCAAATTACTTCTAGTAGATACTGCAGGCAGGAAGCTAGAAACATATACACATAAATTTCTCCTTTTTGGCTCCGTGCGTATACCATCCCGTCTTCTTTCAGGAAAGACTTGCATTCACCCTGGATTCTTCGCTATGATCGGTAATAAAATGTCATTTACGAGCGATTTAATAACTGGCATTCTTGTTTTTACAACTAAGGAGCGTACAGCTTAATGTTTCATAAGCTGCGTTTCTAGCAATGTTGCTCTTACATTATGCCATTATCTATTACATATATATATATATATGGGATCGACTATCATAATTTGCAGAAGTTGATTATTATTCCTGTAAGTTTGGTGAATTGAAATTTAATACAAGATTAATAGTTATTTGTTGAACCGATACTTTTTACTTAATTAACATTCCCGCAATGCGGCTGTTCAGGGTTCGGGGTGGCTCTTTGTGGAAGGATCACTTGCCGTCCATATGCGTTCATCCAGGATATGCCGGGCAAGCGTATGGTAGCTTAGTAGTTGGGCTGTAAAACAAGTTTGTTATAAACTGACGTGCGCCTGCCTTGAGTGAGTGACGGTGGTTGTTAAGCTCGACCGACCGTTACCGTTGTTAAACTTGATGGGTAAATCCATGCCAAGTTTTCCACCGAGTGTTCCAGCATTGTCGTTACCACAACCAGTCACTGCTGCCGGGTGTTTTATTTGTTTAATGGCTTCTTAAAACCGTTGTGGGTTGCAGAGATTGGTAGAACAACGTCATTCTACCAATTAGTTTGCATTTTCGATCGGCGTTGATCAATTGCGGTATACACTTGCGGATGGATGATAGCTAGAGAATACTAGTTGGACTAGGTAAGGGATGATTTGCATAACGAGCGCTTGCGGTTCGCGTGTGATGTCTATGATTAGCCGAGCAGTCATTAAAACTTTTGGTTGAAATTTTAAACAAAGTAGTTATCTTTAAAGAAAATGGTAAATTATCCTGTAAACTTGGTATATGAAAATATGCTTTTGTTGTTCAAACTACAAATTATATATATATATATATATATACAGGCGATTCTCATGTTTACTAAAGCTATTTATAACTGTAGTTTTTCTGGAACTGCAAGTCTTGATTCTCCACTCTCGGGACCTGCATAACTTAGCCATATTTATTGGTGAGGCTAACGCATGCATATCTTAAGCAACGGGGGCGGTTTGCTTTAGCACGGAAGAGTTTTCCATGAAATGGCGTTCTGTAAAGGAACGAAAATCACACGCATACTGGAATGAACAAGAACTAAATAAAAAGAACAAACAAACGGCGCTACGTAGCAACGTCCCACGTAACCATATTACTTATTTGCAAAACGTTTTCAACATTTTTCCATGGAACCCGAATTAAACTTTTCAAACAATCTCACTAACTTAGTTTTTGCCCCATATTACATTTTACAAACAACATTGAGGACAACACGAAATAGTTGGGAATATATTAACATTTCCACCAAAGAATGTTACTCGCGTAAAATAATAAAGGCACATTAAGCACATAATATATAACTAAAAGCATACTCTAGATTATATCATAGGAAGATGCATATTTGGTAGTTTATTTTTACTTTTGTGCAGCGTCGCTGTAAATTACAGCGTTGTATGTTGGCCTGCACCCGTTGGCCGGGAGGTATTAATGAAAGCCGTACATTAAAGTTAAAAATTTACTCTGCCGGACAAAGTTTCAACTCGGTTGTCGCAGGGCGGTTGCTGCCCGTGGCTGCTGTGGAGCAGTCGCTGGATTAGAAAGATTAACGATGCGAAAGTTTTACGATCTAATTACAAACGAAATAATTAAACCCACCGCGGGGTTAACAAACAAACAGCTAAATACAGGCGTACTTAAAACACTGCGTAATAATGTCACAATGTTCAAAGGCCACTGACGTTATTCATGATTAAAGCGTTGTGGAATACGCATAAAGCGTGTATGAGTAATGAGTAGTACCTATATGAATAAATTCAATTTGGGTTAAACGGCAAAGAGACAAGCATAATATGTTTGATTTGGAATTTGGTGTTTTAATACTGCGAAATAGATATCGGTTTTGATCGGAGTTGTTTGTTGTTGTGCCATTAGAATTTAATCATAAATACTGCACGTCAATAATCACGGCTGGCCCTATTGTCCGTTGTATAGAAGTCGCGAATTGTGAATTATTGTGAATATTGGAGCTCTTGCATTGGCTCTGAAATAATAAACGATTTAATAAATAAATTCCTATCATAAATCAATCCAGCCCCACCGGTTTGTGCCGCGTTGGGAGAATTGGGGATGGGCGACTATAATTCATACGTTCGACTCGCGACTGACAATTGGATAATTTTTGAATTTGCCATATCGTGCGAAAATATGTACGCGCACTGTTCGGGGAATAATTAATTGATGATTTTTCATTTTTCCAATTTACTCATATTGCATTGCGTGTTGGATCTTTTGCGTTTATATTTTATCCCTACCCCAACATAAAACAAAAAACTAATTTAGGTGAAATAATATTTTTCATCCTTAATTGGAATTTACATTAATTGATTTTTTTATTATTTCAGGTGAGTTATTTACTAGATACTGTGATCACGCATCTGGAATAATATAAAACATAGACCAAAACTGCGGGATGCACGCATGTTGGGAACATAGGCTCCTCTATGTATCCTTTCTTTCCTTCACCTTATTGAATTGAACGATCATAGGCGTTCAAAACGAAACTTAAAACATTAATTACACGAAATTTGAGCAAATTCAGACAATTTTTATAATAGCTGGGCATAAAACAAAAATGGTGCGCCTGGGAATTTGGTTCCGGTCAACGCAAATCTCTTAAAACAGAAATAATGCTCTTGTTGCGATGTAACATGAAATTCATAATGCGGTGTAAACAAAAGTTACTCATCACTTCCCTTCGCGGGGGAAGCCTTGTTTTGTCCTTTTCGAAGGTGTGTTTTGATCCAAAACATGATTCCGTGACATCGAGATACAGTGAACGTATCTTTTTAAGTGGAAGAGATGCGACTGGGTCAAGCGCCAATCTCAGTGCTCGTGGAGCTTCCGATAATATTCTTTAAAATACTTCCTTGAAGTAAAAATGGCAAAAATGGTTCAGCTAAGGGTTTCCTAGGAAGGTGATCAGTCATAACTCCATTACAATCCTATTAGGTATACAGTAGATCACGGTATACAGATTAATCACTTTATTAGCAGGAGGAAAGAAATGGCCTAAGTTTATCTTATTAATAAAAAATTTCATTCCATTGATTACCTTGAAATAAGACTAATTTTATCGGGCTTTGTTGAATAATGAAAATTCTTAAATTTTTATAGGTAGACCAGTTAAATTTGCATTTTAAAGCTTAAAAGAAAGAGGTGATACATAATTTAAAAAAACTGATCGCTTTCCCCCATTTTATTCTAAGCATAATTACTAGGGCTCAGATTTTCATCATGCATCAACAATGCGATATGTTGGTGCATTATTTGGCAATCTTGACGAATGGAGCATTTTTTGAAGTTTTCGTTTGGTTATTTTTGCATTCTTAACACTTCTCAGAAATGTCTTTCTTTCTTAACTCTCTTACGAAACTAGATATTTTTCTGGTATTCTTTGCATTTTCAGGTATCTTAATTCGTTTGGAAATTCCGAACCTAACCTAAGCTAACACTTACCTTATATTATACCATTGTTACGCCAATGATATGCCTCATACGAATTAAGGGATTAATTTTCTTTGTTACTGAATCAGTCATACCACCAATGAATTTCCTGTCGTAACTTTTGTAATCGTATTTTTAAATAATACGCCCTATCATGTTCTTACCTAGTGTTTTGTTGTGTGGAAACCGCCCCGTTACCACTAAGAAATAAAATTTATGTTATTTTTGTAAATTTTAACACCGTTTTTGGGACATTTTAAAGTCATAATTGCATTTTTTGCTGCTTTTAATGTCATCAAAATCCGGGCAGTGACATACTGTACGCAGTGTAAAAATTGTTTCTGAATTGAATGCTATCTTTAACCCATAACTATCAATGTTCTCCAATAAAATTTATTATTAGATTTTTAGAAGTTAGCAATGTCGATGTACATATATTGTAAGCCGTTGCAGATAGAATAATATAAAACGGAGTACGCTTGCTTATTTTGCTTTATTTGGTGTTAGCATTCTGTTAACGATTCAAAATGATTAGAATAAATTTACATGGTTAGTGTAAAGTGGTGCTAGCTAGGGCACCAATATATTTAAAGCAATTTTTACAATCGACTCAGAGAAAATAAGCCGAGTACCTATGTACACCTCCAGTCTCCATCTAATTATTATAGTAAAATAAGAAGAACGGTAGTTACCAACTTATTACCTCTATATGTTTGTATACTGTCTGCTACTTTTCTCCGTGCAGCGTTCATGCGAAACCTCTATGTGTACCTAACATTTTCGGGGTTTAAGCATCGCCTAGATGGTCTTCGGGGCCTTTAATTAGATTTTCGAGTGTTTGAACTGAACACCGCGTCGTTTGCTCAGCGTCTAGCTTTCGTATCCACTCTAGTAGTGCTACTGAAAGAGGTCTTGAACTAGAATTGCATCTACGACTGTAACTGGTGTTGGGCTTCATGGAAAACGCTAGTTGAACCGTCGTAAATGTATAGGAGGCATGAGATAGTCTTGTCATGGTGTCCAGAGTGGGTACGAGTGGGTTCAAATTAACTCTCGACTCTTGGCGCTTTCACAGGTTGTGCAACCTTTACAGCTTTCCAAAGCATGCGGATTGTATACATTGGTATACTCTTGGGATCAGAATGTCTGGACAATGGGTTGATGAATGAGTTTTAATTGTGTTTTAACGATTGGCAATTGATGGCAACAATTGACAACTTGATGTAATTTTCCCAATTTAATCAGCATCTAGTCATAATGTTCTATTCAAATATGCCTGAGGTATAGCTATGGAACGATTGTGAGGTTTGATTTCTTTCTTCCTAAAACAATACTCAGAACACGCGCAGTTGTTTGCTAGTTTGCTAGTGAAACAATTGCAATCTGCATGACTACGTGAAGCGAAACGTCCCGAGGGCCCACTCGTGGTTATCTCTCTTTCTTTCGAATTGTATTCTCTGCGGTGGTTCCGACGTGCGAGCGCATACGTCCCTTTGTCTCTCAGTTGCTTATTAAGTACATGCGGTGCTTTTTCTCGCACCCTCATCCGCGCCTCCTTGTAGGACTGCAAACGTCTCCACGGAGACTTTGCTACATTCGCGAGTGCGCACAGTTCACATTGCACGTAATTGGTATCCGCCATTGTTTCCGCTTGTAAGAGAAGATACCATCACGTTTGTCCAGGGAACAAAGAGGAGTACCATTCATTTCCGCAACGGAAAACACAAACTTGTACTCCGTTGCCAATAATTTCGACTATGCAAAAACATCTGTTATTCTACACACTGGATTTTAGTAATGACAATGAGGACAGTTCTCATCTGTAATATCTTCATTTTGGTTGTAGCGCAGCAGTTTATTGTGCTTTTAAGCTCGTTGCTTATATATAGTTATAGCTGTATTACAGAAGTACTTTTGGCAATTTTCTAGTAACTAGCCCGAGCTCGGTCTGGAGTTTAATGTAGCATGACGTCCATGGTATGACTAGCAACGCTGAAAGTATTCTGAATATTGCCCGTTGCGCTCAGTGGTCGTCCTTGCATAAAACGAAATTTGCTCTGTGCTTCCTATTCGACCAGCATTTTCTGCACAGTGTCTGCACATTTCGATGAGCTTTGCAGTAATTCGATGCAATTCGCTACTTGTCGACTGCACTCGGCAAAGGTCGTAATTTTGGGGATTCGTAGATTTTGTAACCATTTAGGACCCAGTCCTTTTGTACCAAATGGCAGCAAATTCTAATTACAACGTTAATTACAGCGCGGCCATAGTGGATAATCGCATGCACGATGGTTTAATAACATTATCCTTACAATTACATTTCCATGGTTTCAACATACCTTTTGTGTTGTTTTGGTAAATGCATGTTATTTTAATTATTCAATGCAGATTACTTATTCTTTTTCCTTGGGCAGCGTTAGTAACGTTTCTACTTTTCCAGTGGAGAAGATTCTTCCTGGCTCCCCGGTTTACAGGCTATGATTCCGGTTAGTTGCTCGTCTAGGGACGTCCATTTGTCCTTCGTGGCGCTGCGGTCCACTGCGCTGGTCGTGCATTTCCCTAGCATGTGCAAAGGATGTGATTCTGGGCCTTTCCACTTTGTATGTCCTCGCGCTGTGGCCGTAGCAGCGGCTAAATGTGTTTTGTTAGTTTCACTCTTCCGTAATTGCATACTCGGGATGTTCAGCGTACTCGTGGCGCTCAGCGCTCCTGGACTCTCAGGACGAGACGTCAACTAATTTATCCTTCTTTGTGCACAACGCAGCGCACTCGCAATGATTTCCCACCTTGCATACCTTAAGGCGGAAATGGAACGGAATTTAATTTTTTGTTTAATTAAAAACAAAAATTTAACGGATGCCATTTTTCTTCCTGCCACTTAATTAACGCAAATGGGAAAATGCAAGTTTTTCTTTGGGGAGAAGACTGACGTCTGGAACACTTTCAAGTTCCAGCCCTTAGAGGATGTGAAAATAAAATTTCCACATCTTGGAGATTAACATATTTAAGGGAGGGTTCTCGGGAAGGGCGATAGGATGAAGGACATATTTGTCAGTATTACGCACAGGGGTTGTTTGTTCCATAATACTATGTAAGGATTCTTAACGAGGAGTAAACGAACGCAAACGAGGACTAATCCGTCATCCCTAATTCCTAATCCTGAAACTTTGTAAAGAACATGCTTTTGAAGAAGGCAGCTTGAAATCAATTTTTCGGTGGTTCTTTCCTAGGGTTTTAGTTAAGAGGGTTGGGAGTGTTGAATGTTGGTAATTTGGATTAAGCATAGTAACACACACTTTGTGGGCGAGTTTAATTAGTTTCAATTGTCTCGGAATTAACTCCAAATGGAAACAACACACGTCGCCTCCTTGCATGCAAAGTGCTCGCCGACTGGCGAGAATCTAAATTAAGGGGTGCATACCCTCATCATTCCCACACTTCAAAACGAAGTCTGGGCACTATCTTACCACTAGTTCCAGACTTTATTCAAGTTAAAGTTAAAAGTCAAACCGCTTTAGAGCGACGTCAAAACCAAGAATTCCCTTAGCAACAAGAAAAGGGTCATATAGTCCAACTATCTTCAAAAGGAATGTGGAATGAGTTCTGGATGTTAAAATCTTGGCTCTGTTTATTAGCTCAGTACAATTTTCACCAAGTTGTACACTTAAGAGTTAAGGAACGAAAGCTGCAAACTCTCAACACTATTTCTAAGAACTCCTTTCAATTCACCAGTTTCTTGGTCTTTTATGTAGAGCTTGGAGAAAGACGACACATTTTCAATCAGTTCAATATTGTTGCAATTAAATTCAAATTAGATCAATTGAAACTTTAACAATTCACAAAATCGGGAAACAGTTTTCGTATTATACTAACAATAAACTTGATTGCTGACGGAGTAGGAAACCACTCAAATCTTTGTTGAACCTTTTTTTTTACGATGGCTTATTTCTTGTTTCTTTAAATTCGTATAGAAGAATCTACTTGGGGAAGTGATCCCGACTGTTTACCTGCAATTCGGCGATTGAGTGGAAGCCATTGCAGCAACAGGCACAAGAGATTTTCAGACCTTACCCCCACAAGTCCTGCGAAAGGGAGAAATTTAATTTAGCTGCGGCTGTTAACGTGGAACGTCTTAATGTTGACGCAATTATCAGGCGAGTTGCGGAACTGCCGCGTGTTTGAGCTTCAAACGAAAACGCCAAAAAGGGTTGCGAGGGACTGGAATGCAATCCAGAATGGTTGCCAGCCGCTTGTCAGAGCAAAACGTCATTGTGGGATGACTTAATAATACGTTTAATTCCAGTTTAATACCCTCCTCCTTCTTCATTGACAGTGACTATCAAATTACATCCAATCCTCTCCTAAATTTGAATAGAATAAAGAGTTAATCTGTGGTGTGACTTAAAACAATTTATTTTCTACTCATTGTGGGCAAGATAACTTGCACTCAAGTTTATAATTATAATATGAAATCCTTTGAATTGAATTGTTTACAACCAATGGTATTATTTTTTGTAAAAAGATAAACCGGTCGTAATTGGATTGTAATGTTTGTTTGTTCTGGTCCTTCCAACAAAAACAATCCTATTAGTATTTTTTGTAACTGTGGTAACTGGCTTAGGTCCGCTCTGGCTGGGCCTCATCAGTCCATGATAACGATGTCAACGTGCTAATGAGCGTCAGCCTACAATGCGCAACTGATAATGCGATTTGGATTAGGTTGAGCGTAAAGTTTATGATTGCAAAAACCATTCTACTAGAATCAAAAAAGGACCCATGCCTTTTTCATATTTTCAGCTCGGGCAATTGCTAACACTCGATGTAATTGCCTTCATTTGTGCATGACAAGGCACGTTTAGTTGATATTGATTGTAATTTGCTTCATACGCGCATTGTGCACTAATCGAAAGTCGTTTACTGGTAGCTAACGAGATTCAATACAAAGCTGCTAAACATCATACTTGTCAAATGTCTATCATCTGGTTATAATTCATTTCCGCGCATACTGCCAAGTCAAACATAAAGCTTTAATGAACATCGTGTTGATGAAAGATAAAGGTAGTATAAACGTGTAAATCAGGGTCCGAAACGGGATTTCCTAACCTCAAGTGTAAACTCCATATATTACCATGATACATTGTTACAATTTTCTGCACTTCCGGGTTCTCCCTTGCCTCGGATAATAATTCATAGATTAATTATTTATTTGTGTTGTCTTTGTAAGCTTGGTTGGGTGCGTTGTTGTGATTCTAGATGTTCTGCTTCTGGGATATATTATATTTCTACAATGCAGTTCCATGCATATAGGTGTATAGGTGGGATGTGTTTCGTTTATTTTATAGGAGACTAGAGCACAATGGTCGGCTCGATAGCCCCGTATCGTTGGCACAAACAATTTCGTTAATTAACGAAGTAATGAAGTATCAATCGAACCATTCAGGCTGGCGCCGCGCATATGCATTTGAAAAGGCGGCTGGTGCACCCCTCGTGTGTGCATGCTGGAAACGCGACGCAGCAGACTCCGACAATTAGCGCCATTCAGTCGTGTACAATGTGCATAAATTTCGGACATTGCAGCGTTTAACGGAACATCAAAGGAATCGTCAAAATGATACACAGACAAGCCATCTGTGGACAATTTATAAAATGCCTTTGCACTTATTGTATAGATAAATTTCAAATTATTGGGTTATTATTTAAAAATTGCATATCCTAATTGAAGTGATCAGAAGCTTGCGCAAGATCCAGGCTATAAATAACTATCAACGTCATTTTAGCACATCATTACGATCTGCACTTTCGGGGGAATTCCTTCCTCTGGGACTTGTGGCTATCTTAAGTGGTGCGAATTACATTTGAGTTAAGGGTATAAATCGAAGGCACTTTTCTCGTCATTTGGATCCATCCCTCCAAAGTCCTCTCCTCAGTGTTTCGTATCAGCCTTTCCTGTAATTCCATCTTTCTATGCAATTGACGCGTTCGCAATGGATATTTCTGTTTATTTAGGGCTTTATACTCGTTACCCTTAGTAGATGTCTTAAGTAGGCTTAGTTGTTCGTCCACACAGTACGCTAATGTTTCCTGGTCTTGAACTAGGCGTAGGTCTAGGTTGAGGGTATATATACGTTCAATTATACCCATAACAATTGCAGTAATGACGGATACAATTCCGGACCTTGAAAAACGGGTCCTTTGTATGGTGGGCGGCATCCGTTTCCGAATGGAAGGGGAACAATTTGTAAGCGAAACGTGCGAGATGCACTCATTGCGTGCACTCCGCGGATCATTAAACCCCGACAGATGAGTATAATATATATTCACGATCGTGATCATGATCATCATCATCATCGTTTGTTTGTGCACCCTACTACTTCATGCATAGCATCTGATTAGTGTCGCCCTCTCCGGGACATTCGTGTATTACTATTTTATATGGTACGTAACTTAGTTTTTAAGTGAATTAGGTTTCTTTTTATCTAGCATTACTTTTATGTTTCTCTATGCTTGCAAGTAAAATTAAATTAAAAATATATTGGTACGACTTTAATTTTCATTTTGTCCTAATGTCATGCAGGTACTTGGAGTGTTCATTTGTTTTACAGCATCGATAGTTTAATGCTAGGTTTTAGGACTTTTTCCGTCGCTCTTGTATCAAATGATGAACTTTTGCGTATGTTCGCAAGCAGAGAAACCGCAAGAAGCACTTAGTTATACGACGTCAAACGTAGTTACTTAGATGGCGTTGCTAGCAACGTAAGCGTGTTCTTGCAATGCACTAGCCGCATAGGGGACGATATTTAAGGTTATAAAGTTAACTGTGCAATTAAGTTGAGGATTGCGATTCTGCCGCCGCTTCTGCCACCGATCTCGCATGCATGCCTTGTAAGTAATATGTCTGGATTTAGTGCTTGCGACTACTACCAGTTGGCGGAGCAGTCGAATTCAAAGTCGCGACGACGCTTGAGACGTACGGTGATTACGAGAAATAATCACCATGAAACTAAAACTTACATTTATGACCTTCCGCCGATCGTTACGCGACGAGGACCTACAATTGCAATTTTGCATTTTAAGCGAGAATGTGTGAGGGAGTTCTAAGTCGATATGCAGATATCGCTTTAGGACTGCAATTTCCACGTTGTTGCTAGTTGTCGACCAAATTGCAATTTTAGTCGTAGTGAAAATTCATGTTTATTGTATTTGACTGTCGCCACACGGAATGCAATCTCATTGGCATTGGTTTATGTTGACAATAAACACGTTTGAGTATTGATTAAACGAAATGGCTGATAGTGGGACAAATCAGTTTTATTTGTTTTTCAATTAAAATAGATTGAAATTGGATTAGTTAGAATTTAATTAATAAACGCTTTTTGATTATTAATTAATGGGCCGGATATTTTTTAAAATTTCTTGTGGAGGCAATGGCATTTTGCCATCTGTCGCAGATCGTAATTAGTCACGCCGCAAAAACACCCCCGCGCTTTCCGGGTGAATACCCATCATCGCCCAAAATTTAATGTGATTTTTAATTCAATTTTCGTTCTGTGAGCAAATGAACTCTAACGTAATTTTCCCAATTCAACGAAACAAATGCCCGAAATTTTCTGAAATTTAAGATATTATTAGTTAATCCAATATTGGTCACCCTACGTTCCCAATGGCCATTAGCCACCCGCAGCGTTACCGGGCATTGGCTGCGCGTTCGCATGGTCTGGTATTTGCTATTTGGCCATTTTGCAAATTTCATTGCATTTGGGAAGCGCGGTTGTTATCAGCCGCCCCCGCTTCGCCGCAGCCGCAGAGAAATATCATCCATTAGGGAAATTGAAACGGCGTTCTTCCACTTCCACGACCGTGCGCAAACACATGTAGTGCAGCTACACGGTATTATGCCTTCTACAGCCTGTGACGCCGGGCTGCAGAGCGGTGGTGATCAAAATGGTTGCAGTCAGCAGGTTTTTGTGGGGCGAAGTCGCGCCGAAAACAAGATGTATGCCATGATGTATGCCACATAAAATAGTACTTATTGCGAGTATATCATGACTATCGGAGCGTACGAAACGCGCAATGCGAAAATACTGCCTGGTGCGGCGACAGTGGCTGTGGACATAAAATAAAACACCGCCATCCTCTGATATAAAGTCACTGCTAGTGCGCGCGCACGGCGTAACCGCAAACTGCAAGCATAAACGAAATCAACTTTCACGCGCCGCCAAAAGTTATGAATCGTAAAATCATGAAATTACCAAAACTGTTTGGATGCCATTTTTCAAATGTTTAAAACACAGGAATTCGTCTCCACTGTAGATGCAGTTATCTTTTTGAAACGTAACAAATGCGAATACAAATAAAATGGGGAAACATCAAATATGTACGTGGCAGGAAAACATTTTAGGGAAAAAGTTTTCCACGAGCTTGGCGTTTGCTGTTCGCTATGGGTTGGCTTACGATGCTCGCTTTTTGTAATTAACACGTGAGTTAATGAGCAGTTGTCAACGTGCAGCCGCACAACATGCAAGAACAACAAGTAATCTACTTTGATGCAAACCGCAACATTTTCATTTTCCTTCACGAACGTATAATATGCTCAAGTCAACGAAGGATTGCACATGTGTTCGATATTTATTTCTTAATCAAATTCAAGTTTTGTAAATTTGAGGTTTTTGTAGTTATATAATATCGTGTTGTTAGATAGCCACTCTTGATGATACGCCATTTTGAGGTTTTCTGGTAGGACGAGGGAAATTGCGAAATTCCGAAAGTTAATTTCGAATTTAGATATGCATCGTTACCGCACCCGAGTCTCGAGCAATATGGAGTAACGACGTCGGAGATTTGCGCTAAGTGCGAGCACCACTTGCACTCGTGGTGGTTATCGCATCTTGCGGCGAGGACCTATGCCAAAGCAAACACCAGTGAAAACCCTCTTTCAGCCCTGCAGGCCAGACTGTCGTCGTGGGTGCTAACCAAACACCAATAGACTAACATGTTAGTGTGAAAGTCACACTGCAGATGGTGGCACTTTACTGCCAATTCACAATCACAACGATTGCCAATTGTGGAGCGAGCAAATACAACCAACCCTTCAACAGATGCTCATATTTAAATGTCTCTTCCTGTTATGCTTTTTACCAATGGCTTCACTTACAAATTGAACTAAAGGAAACACTAAACTAGCATTGCAATGTTATGTTTCATTTTAGCCATGACAATAACTGAACCAAACAACATGTATGCTAACAACTCAACTTGTAGCCATTATAGTTCCCCGCCGAATATGAATTACATGAATTAATGGAAACGCGGCGCGTAGTTCTACCACTCACAAAGGGGTAGACAACCCTCGAATACCAATATAAGAACCGCCTCATTCACTTCCACAAGTTTACAAGCTTGTAGGTTCTACATTCTGGGGCAGCAGTGGAGGTGATGGTAGATGGTGTTTGAGTCTGCGAAATGTAAATGAGTTAGAAACGTTCATTATCTAAATTGTCTGCTTCGCGTAATGCGATATGCTCTCGTATTCCGACGGGACCGCTCGCCACCCGCCTATGCTTGCTGATGTTATACGGTTGCAGTCATCATCGACTGGCAAGCCGCCTCCCGCTTGATGACGCGTCGCTTCCAATGATGATGACACTAGTTTCCAGCTCCCAGTTTGCAGCATTTGGTTCTAGGATGAATTCTCTTACATTGCGAACAAGAGGATGGAATTTGGTGGAATTCCCAAGCTTCCCAGCAACTAGCATAGCAGCAACTTTAAATGACTGTTCGCGATACCATTGAGGGTTGAGCATACAAAAATTAGATCAGGATAACTACAAATCCGGAATTAAATTAACGGCAAAAAGTGTCATTTTTGCAATTTTCAATTTATAAAGCTTTTAGATGTTCTTAGACTATGGCACATGTATTAACGTCTGAGTTACATTGTACGTGACATAGAATACGTGCTGGGGGTAGCAAGGGGAGTACAATAACAACGTAACAAACTAGCATAAACATTGAGCTGGCAGACGTCGAGGACGAGAGCTCGTAGGGTTTGGCAAACGTTGGCGTCGGCGTAACGCTCGAACGGGGATAATGCGCTTCGGCAGATTGCAATTTCCGGTCGATAGATTGCATTTTCAGGCGTCGCCATTGTTGCCCAAGTAAAATATTAAACATTTTCTATCGAAAACATTGGCTATAAACTAACGCTCTGGTATTGAAAGTTGCGACCACAAGGTTCTTATCGACATAGTTAAAAGTAATAAATTTATAACACTTTACCTATAAGTATGTGGTAGCAATACAATTTAGAATTAAGAATAAGTTTATTATCTTATATTAATTCATGTTCTTAAACGTAATAAGGTTTATTAGTTTAACGCGCATTGTCTTTCACCTGGTTCTGGGGGCCACCTTAAGTTTGGGCCCATTGTACTTTGCCCCCTGAAGAACCCACATCTTCTTGCTAACGCGCACCACATGGTCAGCACTGTTAACGAGTATGCATCTTCCCCGAAGTTTGTGGCAAGTACGTACTTGTTTTAGAAAGTTTTAAAAATTTTATATGATGGGGTATCTCTTCACCAAAGAAGTGACACATAATTTTCAATAAGCGGCCCATGTACTTTAATTTTATTGTAATTAAATATAAAATATTTAATATTTCTTTTTAATTTCAGGAACCTTGTCTACAATCTAAGTCTTTCCAATCTGGTGGAACAGCAACGCTTAACCTGGTTTTCAAATGAAAATGATGTCAAGATGTGCGTGATGAAGGGCAAAGATGATGTAAGTCGTAATTTTGATTAAAATTCGCGGTGAAAATGAACATTTTCTGCGGGGTAGATTAAGATCAGCTTGAGCACACACTGGCGCGGCATAATTCCCTCCGAAAAGTCTAATATTATTTGTTTGTTGTTTGCAAGGTGAATTTTAAGAGTATCGTCTTGGAAGACTGATGTTTAACTATCTTGTTTGTTCCATTCTATAGACACTATAGACTATAAACGCGGTAACAACTTATTCCAATTACAGCCACTTCGTTTTCTCTCACCCCAACTTAGCCTCTCTATATCTTCCATCACCTACAGCTAGCAGAGCTGCTCTCACACATTCCCGACTGCTTCCTTCGCATGTCCGGAAACACTCCAGGTTTTCGTCGCTCAAAGTTCGATGCGGAAAGTACGCAGAACTTGAAAAGTCTGCAAATCTCTGCGCAGCACCAGCAATCGGAAGTGCTCTGCGATGTATGGGTGTGTGGATGTGGCGGTGCATAGGTGGTAACGTAATGGGAAATATGAGGATTAGCAACCGAACCGCGGAACGGGGAAAACTTGAAACTTTCCTCGCGCATTACGAGCTGAGCGCAGGCGAAAACTTAATTTTCATTAATTATCGTAATTTTGTTTCGCTGCTGCGGCGCATGTCTCTCAAGTCGAGTGCGCAAGTGGGATTTCCATCAACTGTAATGATTTTTATAGAAGTACATTCGCCTCGTACTCGTTTTCCTTTTCTGTGTAATAGACATATCATTTTTCTTCCTTTTATTTTATTTTAATTATATTCCGAAGCGACAGATATTGAAAACGGCTGACAATTAAATCTTAAACGGACATTGGAGCTTCCATGTTTCAAAATGTCAGTATATGTATTTAAAAATTTCGATATATAGCAAAATAACATGAAAATTGCGCGACCTGCGTGTCAGTTCTTGATCATTCTTCGATCCTCTCAAAATTCATAAATATAAAAAATCTTCTAGCAATATATCATGCATCACTCAATAACTGTATCACATACGTATATAAAATATTGAAGTAGGAAAAATAACTACCAGGTTTTTACGCGACCGTTAAATTTGAAACAAACTTTTATATTAATAGCACAATGATAATATTGCTAAATTCTCTTCACACCAGTACTTCAAATTATATCAGATAGTCACATACCAACGCAATCGTTACTGCTTTACAAAAAAGTTGCAAAGTGCAAAGTTAAATTTCGAGTCATTTGAACGGGTGCACCATTTTTGTTTCTTATCTAGCTGTCACAATATGTACATATATTAAACAAACAAAAGATATGACTATGTGTATTGTCTAATTACTTACAGCCTTATTCATAAACGTTACTTAACTTTAAATAATGTTTTAAT
>JAODVP010066480.1:0-21869 GCA_025400035.1 Tetradonia laticeps
ATTTCATTGATGGTCCGAATTTGAGCTACGATGTAGGGTCCGAATTTGAGCTAGTGCCCCTAATGCTGGAGCTTGACTATTTTTTTCATCTCTTGGACTTTAACGAACATCTATGATAATTAGTTAAATATAGTTTCATTTAGCCATACGTGATGGAATAGTTCAGCCTTCTAATCAATAAACAGCGGAATGTTAAAAAAAGGGATTTGCGATTATTATAAATAAATGTCAAAATGTATGTCAACATTTTTTGATTCACTTTTTTATATAGACTACAGATTGTGCAAAAACGATTCTAGCAACTTAAGCCTATTTTGTTATATTTTAAAATGATTTTCAGCAAGATTTAGCAGTATTTGTTCCATGCGAAAATTGTGCGTAGGACTCTCAAAAACGAGCAAAATGATAGTGGTAGCTCAAATTCGGACCAGTTCCTCTACTGTAGGAGTTTAACAGAAAAACAACACTGCATTATTTAATGAATAGACATAGCATGCCCTGTAAACATTGTAAACATTAATTATTTATAGTTTTTTCATTTCTATCCACTTATATAATTCGTTTTTTTTTTATTGATTTAGTCACTCTGTATAATATACTGATTGCATATTTGTCTAAAATTTCATGTATAATTTCTACAAATAATGAATCATTTAAATATTTAAATCAATTTCATTATAGAAACGTACTTTAATGATTCAATATGTTTCACATATTTTTACGACAATGCTAATAACAGAAAATATTTAATTATTATCACTGATAAACCGGAGTTTGACAATTTCTTTGAATCATCGCGTTTGGTGTTTATGTTTTGGTTATTAATACTCACGACTATTCATTGAAGTATTCATATGAAATAAATAATTGTTAATTGCAAGAGCAATTTCAGAATTTAAACCTAAACTTGTTCACTCATAAATATATTGGTGTGAATAGACATAATGAACGAATATTATTGGACACCTGGTTTGTTAATAATAAAAGTTTTAAGTATGGTTGAAATTTAATAAAATTTTATTTTGAAAATAAAGATGTTAAAGATGATAAATATCATTATATATAAGTCTAGACTAAATTATGATTGTAATTGAAACTAAACACGCAAGGAAATATTAAACACAGAAATAAAATATGTATCCACCAAAATTAAGTAAGAACTTTGTAAGAACTTAGAAAAGTAACCAAACCATTGTAAACTTATAATTTAAATTATGCTTGGTTGCAACTTCTTTAAAACAGACAGAACAAGAGCACTTTTATACAGCAATTTATAGAAACAAGGATTTGTTAAAAGATTAGCTGCAATCCTTACATTATTGTATACAATATTCGCAAAAACCCTAAAACACTTTGTTAAAAATGTATAATATTAACCAATTGGTGCAACTTTATCAAAGTATAAAATGGCTCCCATAGTTTCATTTGATTAAGTACCCGATAAAAAGTACTTCCACATAGTATTTATGCTAAATGCAGTAGAATTATAACTGATAAACTGTATTTTAAAAATCATAGTTTCCAGTATTATAGTTTAACAACAACTCTACATTATTTACGGGGAGAAGTGAGCTAGGTTATTGATTATCTGATATCCTATCTGCTAACACACGCCTTGTAAACATTATTTATGTACTCGTTGCTGCGACCATTATTTATTCTTGCAATAGTTTATTTTTATTTTTCCCTACTTACAATTAGTGTTTTTATTGATCTATGCGTTCCATAGTTATAGTATATATTATTCTGTTTTAAACTTATTTACAATTTCGTGTATACTAAACCTTTCGACGAACAATGCATTTAAACAATCATTTAAACATTTTAATTAATTTCATTATAGAAACTTACTTTAATGATTCATTGTGTTTATTCTACTTTTACGACACATGGAATACAGCATTAGTGCAATTGGAGAATATTTCCATTTTGCAAATAATAGACGATAGTATGAATTATGCAGATATGCAGGAATGTACACAATTTCTATTGCAAGTTAAACTTGCACGAGAATACTTCGAGATGAATGAAGAACTATTACAAAATACTACTGCATCGTATAATCAACGAAAATATATAATAATTATCAGTGATAAGACAGAACTGGATAATTTCTTTAAATCATTCTATTTGGAATTTGTAAGGGATATTTTAGTTATTGATGCTCATGATTATTCCAACGAGTATTTATGTGAAGTGAATAATTGTTCATTGGAAGCATTGGAAGAGCAGTTTGGTGACTTGAAGATAAATTTGTTTACACATAAATATGTAGGTTTGAATAGACATAGACAACGTATATTGTTAGATACTTGGTTTGTTAGTAACAAGAGTTTTAAGAGTGGAAGTAATTTATATCCGGATAAAGTTACTAATCAGTATGGACGTAAGTTAATAGCTGATTCTTCTAATTTGTATAGTACGTATCAAACTTTACATTTTAAATCATACTTTGGAATATCCAAATAATTTCGTTTTCAATTGAAGCTCATCCAAACGATACCGAAGACTTCATTATTAGAAAATACGCACAAAGATTTAACTACACATTAATCACAACTACTGATATGGAAACAGTGATCTTATACATCGACAAAGATTATTCAGATGTTTATTATGGGAAAGTTGCTGCAATTCCTGATGTAGAAGGAAAGACTTCTGACCTTATTCGAAGTCTTCCATATTCGTATGTTGTGAATGTTCCGCTTCCAAAGTAAGTGTACCTTTCGTAGCTTTCGGATTCTTAGTGTCATGTCAAGTGAACCAGAGATAAAAAATTGACCGGCATGAATTTTTTTTAATATTTGGTACACATGAAGTACTCTTGTAGATATAAGGAACAGCAAAGTTTTAGATTTCTACATTATATCGTTTTCAAGTAGCCGATCCTGAAAGTTTGAAAAATAGAATGCAATTTTACGTAAACATGACATCACAAAATTTATAATTTCTCAGACCTCAATTGAATTAGAAAAAGATATCTAATTGTAGGTATTATTAAAAGTTTTCATTTGATATGCAGCATTACAATTTTTATCTTTTAATTCTATTTTAAATAGGCTTTGATCTTGAAATTTTCAAAAACTTCCCATTTCAACATTCTAGAAAAATGCTGATAAAAAGTTCCGTTTTGAATAATGTATGGAAATTTTAAAGGTGGGAACGATCCATTACGGAATGGGATCGACTTTTTTAAATTTGCATTTGCGCATGCGCGAGAAATAAAGATAAAACATTGAATCTTATTTGATATTGATATTTGGTAAGGTAAGAATTTACATTGAAATAATAGCTAGTAAAATTGAATGTTAATGAATTTCTTTTGCGCATGCGCAAGAAACAAAAGATGAAATTTTTTTAAATTCGTCATGAATTTTTTTAAATATTTGGTACACATGAAGTACTCTTGTAGATATGAGGAACAGCAAAGTTTTAGATTTCTACATTATATCGTTTTCAAGTAGCCGATCCTGAAAGTTTGAAAAATAGAATGCAATTTTACGTAAACATGACATCACAAAATTTATAATTTCTCAGACCTCAATTGAGTTAGAAAGAGATATCTAATTGTAGGTATTATTAAAAGCTTTCATTTGATATGCAGCATGAGAATTTTTATTTTTGAATTTTATTTTAAATAGACTTTGATCTTGAAATTTTCAAAAACTTACCGTTTCAACATTCTAGAAAAATGCAGATAAAAAGTTGGATTTTGCATAATGTATAGACATTTTAAAGGTGGGAGCGATCCTATTGCGGAATGGGATCGACTTTTTTAAATTTTCATTTGCGCATGCGCGACAAAAAAAGATGAAACTATTATTTAATATTAATATTTTGTAAGATAAGAATTTACAGTGTAATAATAGGTAGTAAAATTGAATGTTAATGAGTTTCTTTTGCGCATAAGCAAGAAAAAAAGGTGAAAATTTTGATTTTCTTAAATTCCTTTGTTCAACCACATGCAATCTGCGCAAAAATCTGTTTTTGCATGGAATTTTGTATGCTCGAACATTATTCATAGTGTCAACAACTCATTCCTGAAGATGGCAAATGAGACTTTGCCGAAACGTCGAAACCCTGGTTCTTCTCAGAACAACAACCAAATGAACTTCATAAAAACGTTTTAAAATGTGTCGGTATATCAAAAATTTGGTTCACTTGATGTGGAATGATCATAAACTAAACAATTAATTGTCTTTTAGAATAAAATATGGATATTTAATGTTTATGAATGTACTCGATTATAATGTGTGGCTGTGTATCTTCATACTATTCATTATCGCACGAGGGATAATCTTCTTACATAAGTTTACTATACAACAACAAAAGATTGGAAGCCTCAGAGTTACTAATATTACAACACTTACAATATACAAACTTATGTTGATGCAGTCGATAACATTAATAAATCCAATGATGGACAAACTCCGAATGTTTATTGTACTACTAATGCTAATTGCTGCTGTTTTGCTAACAACTGCATTCAATTCAAGATTAGCCAGCATTTTAATTACACCAATGTAATTAGAACAAATTTTACTAATTTATTACTAATTTATTATTAATATACTAATTTTAGGTTGGAAAATGATATTAAAACTTTAAAAGATTTAGCTGAAAGTAATCTTGGATTGATATTCTTTGATGGCTTTGATAATGTTATTCAAAATGATGAAAGAGTGAGTATAACTTGTTTTTATTCATATACGATCATAAAAAATGGGTCAAATAAAAAATTAAAGAAATTTTTCCTTGAGATCATACTTAAATCTACATTTTAGGAAATTTACAAGAAAATTCTACTAAACGCAATGGGAGCCAGTTTTAACGACACATTCGTTCCAAACATTATATCGAGCGGTGACTTTGCCGTAGCTTTGTATCGAAAGGATAGTGGTTTATATTTTGAGGAAGACAGTCTCCTAGCGCAACTCTACGGAAAATTTAAACCGATCACACCTGAATTATTCACTGCTTTTAATTACTTTCACTTGTTTAGGAACTCAATGCACACTGTGGAACTACAGAAACTGGTGTTGAGTATAATGGAATCAGGACTGATTAGTTATTGGCAGATTATGGTAAGCTTTAATTATGATTTTCTAAAAACTTCGTTTGTAATTGATATGGGTATCAGATAGAATGAAAATCACGATTTATAGTGTTATTCACTGTGTAATTTTATTGTTGTAGTCAATGGAAAATGAAGAAAACGCTATATATTTCCGACATTTGAATGATTTCAGTCCTACACCTCCTAAAGTCCTCTTAAGTCTTCAACATTTGAAAGGGGTGTTTGCGTTCTGGTGTATCGGAATAATAATGTCAACCATAGTATTCCTTATCGAATTGTGTGAGTCTGTAAATTATGTAGATTATTACAGTTACTAATGCTGATGTAATAACGAAAATGTCATACTAATAATAAATATATAAAAATGTATAAAATTTTCAAGTACCTATTAAGCGTCCCATGAATTTTCATACTTTTGTAATGCTTTCTAACAATAAAAATGGTAATATTACAAGTCTTCCTTCTTCCTCCTTCAGGATAGTAAGCTGCTAGTTATTCAAGGCGTAAACAATTTACGAAAAAGGAAATAGAACTCTTGAGGGTCTGCTCCAAAAATGGTTTAATGTGCGCAAAAGTTCCAATTCTGGAATACAAATACCAGATCCTGCTAATTTTAGTTTCTCTTATTCATAAATTTTGAGAAAACGCTGTGATAAAAGGAGCAAGATCCCAAATCAGGCGGAATTGCAAATAATTAAAAACTGCATTAGATTATTATTTTTTAATAGCAGTCTAACTATTTTTAATACCAACGTTAAAGAAGTGATACTATCTTCACATAAATCAAATTAAGTATGTAGTTAGTAAATAATGTCGCACAGTCTTGTTAATTTTGAAAAATATACAGTTAAACATATACCAACAAGTACATACTCTAATAATTGCAATTAAAAACATGCATATTTAAACCTGCATGAAAAGTAACAAGTAACAAAAGTTCAATATTGACAATAGGTAAGTTATCGTAAACACCGGCAAGCATGCAATTTATTTCACCATAATCAACACCGCTTATCGATTCTAATAGTTTTTATGGCTCTTGTCCTAATAGTTTTAATAAATTATATATTCACATCATATTAATAACATTTATAAAGTGTATAAGTTACTGACGCAGAAAAAAATTCTTTACTCATTTCTCTTACACTCTTCTTTCCTTTAGTTTGTAACAGCAATAATGTATGAACCTAGACTATTAGACGTGCTAATCAGCATCGTACTTAAACAATACTTCTCCAACGCCGTTTGTTTAGTACATATACATAACAACCCCAAGAATCTAATACATTTTGAAGATGTTCCGGGTCTTTTTCGGTTACATGACGACTGGCCACCACCAGATATTGTCTATAAAGAGAAGCAAAAGTGCACACAATTCCTCATACAAGTAGATGATGCTGCAGAAGGGCTAACATTTAATGAACATGCTGTATCATTTGATGATGCAATTTATAATCAACGGAGGTATATTATTGCGGTTAATAACAGGACAATGTTAGATGAAATATTCACGTACACTATTATGGAATTTGTCAGAGATATGTTGGTTATTCTACCGTATGGTTATGAAGAAGATTTTGATTCAGACCTTTTTTATGACTGTATGATTGACAACTATAATTGTTTACTAAATAGCAACAACACAGATGTGAGATTTGAGATGTATACGCATAAATTTGTTGGTGTAGATGCGCACAACAAGTGTAAGTTTTTGGATACTTGGTTTCCGGGGAACAGGAGTTTTTTATACGGGAATAATTTATTTCCCGATAAGATTAGTGATCAAGAAGGACGGGATTTGCGTGCACCGTGTATCAGCCAACTACCTTTTACTCTTTGTGGATCTGGTAAGATAATTTTTATTCTAAGCTTTTTCTTATTGAAAAATTCCAAAAACTTTATTGTTCTCTCTAAATCCGATGCAACAGTGCCTCCTATGGTAGGAATAAGGTTATCAAGTTACGGTTCCGAGCGGGCGTGACACAAAACGTGAATTTATGGAAATTTCGTGGGAATTTCGAAGCAAAAATTTTACCATTCCATTTTTATTTCCAGTTCCTTAAAGTAAAAAATATGCTAAACTAATTTTATTATAAAAACATTAGTATATCTCAGGATTTTCAGAAATTTAACTTGTTGAGTTGTTGAATTGTTGACCATGCCATAACAACCTTAATAGAAAATGCGCGTGTTGGATAATTGATAATGCGGACGCAACGGCATGCTTGATGCTGTTGCAATGTAGGCAACCAAAAAGTTGCCTCTCTCTAATCTAAAATATCATTAAAAATACTAATAGGTGTGTATAAATTTTAGTTCCGCCAATTGGAAAAGAATACAATCTTCTGGTAAATTACGCAAAACGATACAACTTAACATTGCAATCCGAAAGAATGGAAAGTGTTATTGAATCAGTCGCGTCAGTTTTACTTCATTCGGTAGATTCTGCAGACTTAGCCTATGGTGGTTCTCCCATATTTGACACTGGAATTCTTGGAAATGTGGATCTCATTCAGAGCGTCATGTTTACAATTGTTGTGTGTGTACCACTTCCAAAGTAAGTACAAGAACTAGCCCACAATGTTCTTAAAACTAATAGTAAACTGTAGTTTTGGTAACCATATCAATACGAATCCCTGGTATATAGAAATTTTGATTCTGATTTTGGAGTTTGTTATAGAAAATTCAATTCCATTAACTCGCGCGGCCATAAAAATAGTATTTCGACTACTTACTGAATATTAATTTTTGATGATTACGCGAAAACAAAGATTTGAGTCAAGAATTTCTCAATACAGTAGAACTCCAATTATGCGAACACTTATTATTCGGAAATCTTCGATTTTCTTGAATTATCAAATGTATTCAAAACTTGCATAGGTCATAGGTGGGTAATCTTAGGAAAACCATCGAAAGGTTTTCAGCCCAATACGTAGCTTACTTTTCGAGATATTGAATAATACAAATCTACTAGTGCTAACTGTAAAAAAAATCATATCTTCGCAACAAATAAGGATATCACAAAACTGTAAATAGTATTATAATCAGGAAAAAATAACAGATCGTAAACCAATTTAAAACTTTGCTAAATTTCACAAATATAAATAAAATTCCGAGCCCTTTTTTCCGGGAAACTATCGTAGTTATCAAATTATAACTTGGACGACTACATAATAACAAAATTTGAGATCGATCCGAGTACTTTTTGCGAAAACGATCAAAAATCGCCACTTTTTCGACGAAAAAATTGTCGCAATCGAAAAATGAAAAAAACTGCTCGATACAGAATGAAAATCTGCAAACAGATTTTCTCAAACATTAATATTTTCCGAGAAAATCGGAAAATTAAATTTGGGAAATTTAGGACTAGGTATCGGAAAAATTTGAAACTTACAGAACTGTTGTAGATTGAGATGATGAAGTCATTTCTGAAGATATTTTTTAGTTATCTTATCAAATGTGCGAAATATTTGGAAAAAAACTGTAGCGGCTAGGTTATGTCACTTAGTGGTCGTTACTATGTCATATAAATTTGAAAATGCATTTTTACGTGTTTTTATCCTCGTTGCGCCAATCTATAAAGCCAGCCGGTCAGTAGAGAAACAAGGGCCACCCAATAAAATTAGTGCAGTTTCAAGGAAAACAATTGAATTAAGTTTTATTGATAAAATCAGCAGTGTTGTATTTTCCCAACTTTTGATTTCAGAATAAAATATGGATTCTGGACCTACATCAATTTACTCGATTATTATGTATGGATGGGTATATTACTTCTATTCCTTACAACTCGAGCATTAATTTATGTTCGGTTCATGATCATAACTCCAGAAGATTCGGAAAATATTAGTAATATTAGTTCTTTGACGATATATGGGTTTTTACTATCACAAGGCTCTACATTAATAAACGCAATGAAGGACAAACTCCGAATGTTTGTTGTGTTACTGATGCTACTTGCAAATGTTCTGTTGTCTACTGTTTACAGTACAAGATTGGCAAGTACTCTCATTACACCAATGTGAGTACTTATTGTTAGCTAAACTAGTTTAAATTTCACATGAATTTGCTGGTTATGTTACATTTTTTCATTACGAAATATTATTCTATTGGTTCTAATATTACATAATATGTTGTAGGTTAGATTGACCACCTAAATAATAATGTTATGTTTTTAGCCTGGAAAATGATATAAATACAATCGATGAATTGGCTGATAGTAGTCTGGGTCTAATCTTTCTTGATGGAAGTTTCGAAGTAATGCAACATGATGAAAGGGTTCAGTATATAACCTCATATTTTAAATTACCATAAACTTTGTTTAGTAATTACATATTTACTATATTGCAGGCACTATATAAGAAATTAATGCAAAGGGCCATTGAATATGCATCTTCTAATGACTCTGAATTAATTGAGGCACTATTAAATGATCAACACGCAGTTGCAATACATCGTCGTGAAAGCGGTGCATACTTCGAAGACGATGAAACCTTATTGCTGATGCATGAAAAATACAAACCAATTACACCTGATCTAATCACTGATTACTATTACTTCTTCTTGAAGAAGAATTCTGCGCACACTGTTCAATTGCAAAAGTTTGTGTGGACGGCGGTGGAAGCAGGGTTGATGCTTTTCTGGGAAGATGATGTGAGTTGGGTTTTCCACTCATTGTCAGTACTTTCTTCAATAAATTTAAAAAACTTGTTTTAGGCCTTGAGATATGTAGGCAACTCTACATTTTATAAACATCTCCTTGGACACTCAGTTGTGATTCCTAAGGCAATATTGGATTTCAGACATGTGAAAGGCGCGTTTGTTTTTTGGGGGTGCGGTGTTATTATCTCAGGGCTTGTGTTTATGATGGAATTGCAATTTTGGGTAGACACTGCATACTCTATTTGAATAAGAACCAATTACGTTGTTAATAGAAGTAAATCTCAAGTTAACCTAAAAATTTTGACATGCCACTAAAATTAAAGTAGTGTTTTTCTTATCTTTTCTTAATCTTAGATATAAAACTTAATATTTATAATATGTACCTATTTCGTGTTTGTTTGTTGTCAAAATCTATGATATCATCACGTCGATTTGGGTGTTTCCAGCGTTCAGGGTAAAATTCTTCTTTCAATATATTGAAATGGCATTAAAATTTCACAGGAAAAATTAAGTCCAAATATAGTAAGCAAGCACTTCAAACATTGAAAAAAACATATCTTGATAAAATAACTATGGAATATTTATTTATTCAACCCCACAACATTGACAACCATTTAAAAATATACATTCACAATAAACATACTATAGAGTAAGTAAGAGAAGATGTTTATTGTAAGAAGATCGGTCGATAGGTCGAGTTTTATGCAGGTAAAGAAATCAACCCCAAATAAGATAAAGGTTAGCATCTGTTAGTAATAGAAGTAAAATTAAATATTGGATGCTACTAAAGATCTTTATCGCTTCCTGTTGCCGCCACCGCCAGCCATGATGGTAACCACTCGGATGAAGATGTTAATCGTGTCCATGTAGATTGACAGCGCACTATTTACAATGTATACATCATAATTTCGCAATATTTAAAAACTAGCTATTAGTAAATAGTAAACTAATAATAAACTAGACTTACGCGTTAACAGGATCAAAAGGTCTGACGCCGTACATGGTGGGTGTGGTTGGATGTCGTTCAGCTTGGTGGACAATTCTTTGCGTGTCGTATAATAAGAAGCCGGAGAATAGCAGAAGACCGCCGTAGAGAGCAATCGAGTACAATCCTGCACCCAGAACAGTGGTAGGGGGTAAGAATGCGCTTCCAATTGACGATGCAAACACAACGCCAAGACCCATAGCAAGTGGACCGCCCATCATCAAGAATTTCTCACTTGGAGCACATACCTGGGATAAAATTGTTTTATACACACATATAATTTTATTTTGGATTATTAGAAATAATAAATTAAGTGTTTATTTGGTTGCCTAACTTCATTAAGTGTCTGTAGTCTCACATTACCTGTGTGCGCATGCGTATAAACTGCTAGGTCAACCATGAGAAAATGGCGTCCGGCCAGCCAATTCTTACTACGCATATACAAATAGTACTTACAGCAATGGTGCTCAACCCCCCAACAATTCCAGCGGTATACCAAGCTGCTCTAATCAAAATTGGCCCTCCCAGTAGCATAAGCGGCGCTAGCAAGGCACCCATTGTGCCTGCATGTAGAGCCAAAGCAATTTGCTTTGCTCCAAATCCAGGCCTGTATTCAATACTCTGGGCAAGAATGCCAGTGCCCATAATAGCAGCAATGCTTAGGAAAAGTGCCATTGGCCCTCCAGCCGTCACAGCTCGGAGTAGAGCAGGCGACTGGAATGCAGCCATTGCAGATCCGGCTGTAATCATCAAGGTCGTACCAAAGTACATATACGTCGTCTTAATTCTGTCCTTGACATATTGCGGCCAAATCCTGGAATTTTTACATTTAATTTAGAATCGCTTAGAATGTATACAACTTTGCTGATAAAACATACGCTGATTTCTCCAAGGCACCAGCTTCGGATGATAAACCAAGCCCGTAGAAACACAGTGCTCCTAAACCCACTGCTGCTCCTCCTGCTACAGCTCCGGCTCCGATTTGAAATGCTATATACCGCAATTACACGTTATTAAAGAAACATATAGAGAATTATAAGATTATGCTTTATATACAAATTATGAACTTACGTGTCCCTTCAGTTGGAGCCATAGCTCGCTCTCGAATAGTCCTCCTGCGCGTGGTCTTCTCCAGAAATTCCCTGTCTGCATCCTTGCTGAAGTTCCGGACCAAGGTTTTCTTAGGGATATAGCGGGTGACAGAAAATCGCAGACCCGATGTGAGACGCGCGGTGCACATCCGTGAGGCAAGTAGCGCTGCCATTTTGGTTATTGAATACTAGGGATTTAAATTATATAAATAATGAATGCGTAGTTCTAGAATTCTCTACCTTCTCTACCTTAATGTCCTTAACGTATCAAAACAGTCAATGATAAGTTTAAGGTTATGGTCGATATGTTATGGTGTAACTTGGTGCAATATGGTGATTTTCACAATGATTCTACTTTGATTATTAGTAAATAGTATACGCACCTTATTGTTTTTGGGTTTTATTTATGTTGTCACTACAATTTCCAAATTTCCAGTTTTCCCGGATTGTGTTATTCAAGCTTTTTAACAAAGGCTTTTGATCGTTTTGACACTGGTGGTATTTGTCAAAACGGAAAATCTCGAAAACGTACGACAAATTACGATATGTTTTGACATTTGACAACAATTGAAATGACAAGATTAACAAGTTTTGAATGCAGTCATGGCCGAGTAGATTTTATACACTTTATTAGTGAAATTACCAGAAATATTTAGCCATATACTACTAGATACAACACTTCGTATTATTACCTGTTACATAGTTGGCAAAGGTCTTATATGAAAATGTGGCAACATGTAAAGTTTATTTTAAATATTTATTGATTCCTAAATACATAATATGCTTATTTTTTTGTTTAGTTTTCGCCGTCTTCCTGCGTAACTAAATCCACATACTGAGTTATTTCACAATCTCAAACTTATTGACATATCTTGCGAAAATTTACAACAGTGTTGACCGTGTTGACATTTGACATCCATTAAAATGACAAATTTTGAACGCTATCATGGCCGACTCGCTTTTATTCACTTTATTTGTAAAATAATAAAGTCAGTGGTGCCAGAAACTAAATTCAGTGAATCAGTGATAAATTTTAACATTACCAACATATTCCACCATGAGTAGTTCCCAATACGTAAGAGGATATTAATTTTAACATATTTTACTTACTTGGTTATGAAATACACCGGTTAATAAAAGTCTGTCAAGAATTTGGGTGAAAAACAAGACTCCAAATCAATTCTAACCATTTAATCAATAGGAATCATACAGGAAGTTTTCTTATAGTGACATGTTCTGTTGTTCAGTAACTCGTCATTAACATGCATATTCTGTGTAGAGGATTGAATTGTCTTTATAGGAAATTCTATTGCCACAATGGCGACAGCACAAGTCTCTTCAAATGTTTTAGTTTGCTGCATGCAACTCACATTAAAAGCAGTGTCAGGCGTAGGTGTATAGTATTCCGGTATTAACAATAGAATATGTTACAAATTGGTGTCGCACATCTTACAAATTATCATATTCGACGAGGTCTCACTTTCGTGATACGAAAACAACTTCCTTTCATAGCGTAAACGCACAACTTCTTTTATTCATATATATGGCAACCAAGTTGGTGACGTACACAGTACTTTCAATCTAATTGTAAGCTCTACAGCTACACAAATATTAAAATAAATTTGCAAGAACTATGTCTTCATATCTGCGAGTTTTGCATTCGACTATCAATTCCTACCTAGCTGCCGACGATGCTTGCTTTGCTTTTTGCCGTAATAGATCAAACGGAAAGTTTTAGCTTCATGCACTTTGCGCAGTATTAATCTAGTCTTAGCAAAAATATATCAATGCAAAAGTCTACGAATTCAATGACAAAATAGACCTTATATACATTTTAATAAATAAATGTAACATGTACCTAGGGAAATATTTGTAGTTTGTTGCGATTGTGAGATAAATCGATACAAACTGTAAATCATTATCAATGTACTAATTTGATCAACTAGTGAAAATGATATGTAAGGGTGTGAGAAAGGCGCTGTTGAATTAAGCAAATATTTGCCCTTATTCCACATAACTCTCATGAGAAATAAATGAGTAACTCAGCAAATATTTGTGAGTTCATTTAATCTAACAGCGCTCTAGGTCAATATCAAAAACAACAAGAATCGAATGAATGAACACTGATAGTCCAATTATGAATCAGTTGCATCCAGTGAAGATTACAAATGTAAACGTCTTGAGTTTGTATTACATATTTACAATGGCGCTTATTTCTTCACCAAGCTTGCTATCCTATTGAAGTGCGGTTTGACACTATTTATAGAGGACATAGTGGATAAAGGAGACGAAGGTGCAGGCGAAGGCGGCGACGCGTTATTATTCGTTGGCCCAGCGAGATTCAGTTCCTTGATTATTTGTTCCTTGGCTCCACTGAAACAAACAAATCAAACAATAAGAATGTGTTCTTTGTCACTTTTAGTAGTGTGTCAAACACACTAAACGTTTACTAAACGTACAGAAAGCGTGTGAGATCCTCAATGTCAACCAACATTGAATCTTGCTCCATGTGGAGATCGTCGCGTGCCATTAGGAATTTCACAAGACTGTCGTTCAGGATTTCGATCTGTGTGTGCAGATCATTGACAATGACCTGTAGCTGAGCAACGTTCATTTCGGTGAGGATTTGTCGAGACAGACGGCGTCGATCTTCCGGAAATGGGATACCGACTTTCTCCATACTGTGTCGGACCATTTCTGTTATTGGGCTTTTCTTCTGTCGTTGACGTTCAATCTGAGTGGGAAGAAAGTAAATATTTTGGTATTACATAGTTCATATATGTATTGTAATAAAGCTTTATTTTATAAAATGTGTTATTTTTATAACTGTCGGGTGTAGAAAGAACAGATTTATATAATACTCGCATCGATTCTGTTTCGTTAATTTTGATGTTTATTGCAGTACAGAGAAATTCAGAACATGTTGCTTTATTTCTTGCAATCAAGACATATTCCAATGAAGTAGTTCATTTTTCTGCAAAAAATTGTTAAATTTTTGGAATTTTGCAAGTAAAATGCATATCATTCGAAAGTTGACGTGATCAGCGAATACTTGGGTGGAGTTACAATATTTCCTATTCTTTGAATCGTGCGTCGGACAACCAATCGAATTGCAGTTACTGTAAGACGTACTTCTGATATTTTGTCTTTTTTCAACAGTAGAGATTGCAATATCTTTTCATAGGTGAATTGCGTTTTTGTTTTTCGAAAAAGCGAAATACTGAGCAAAGAGGAATAGCAAAATACGCACATTCAAATGCGTATATATTAACTTATAATATAGAAGACCGACAATATATTCGACAATTAAAATCTTATTGTCATTAGGTCTCGGATTTTGCTACTTGTGCATTTTTGTCATTTTTATTTACCGCATTTTTTAAGGTGTATATGTGATTTTCGTTGCATTCTTTGAAATATTTGCATTGGTGTGATGTTATGCCTTATCTCGCTTATAAACGATTAATAAATTGTTAATTTCTTTTTATTAATTCTAGTAGGAAACTCAATACTATAATTGCAGTTAAGATTGAACAGTAAGCAAAGTTTTAAAGTTTCGGTGTCAACTGGAAATAACCAAAAATATGTATAAATTAATAGGCGAAAATTGTAAATACTGAGTCCAACATTTTTCTTGTCGATACAGCAATCATTCGATAAATAGATAATGTTATAAGATCCGGTTATTTAAACCGCAAGTGACCTGAAACATGCAAATAACCATCATCAATGAGGCATAAAACCTCATTCAGGTTAGACTGGTTTATTTGCAATTTTTCTATCCGAACGAACCCTAGTGATTAGAATAAAATAACAGCGGCATCTAAAAAAAAATCGTTCGGTGACGATTCTAATTGTTCCAGTGTATTATAAAAGGTTGAAGACTGTATTAGATAAATCTTTTTAAAAAAGTGCTTCAGCATGTGTACTACCTTTAATATCAATATATGATAATGATGTATTCATACTACTTGCACCTAAATACACAGCTAAACCTATATAAATCTAAAAAACTCTAAAAAACCTCTCTTATCACCTTCCTCGTAAATTTCGATATTTGTCATTACAATTACCGCTAAACTAAACATGAAACCAAAGTATCACATGATTCCAAACACTAAACACCAACCACTGTAACTGAATCACAATAATAAGCACAAATATGACAAAACACAAACAAACATAAACTATTTTCAAGACTCATACCTCCATTTGCATCCTGGCCATTTCCTTAGCTTGAGCCAACGCCATCCGCGCTTCCGTCTGCAACCTCGCTTGCTTAGTAAAGAAATCCGCTTCGTTCATAGTAACCAGTAATGACGGGGGCTGCTGCGCCCCTAGAGACAACGTAGCCGGCCGAACTGGAGGTTTCTCTGGAGATTTCACAGTTTTTGCTTGTTTTGGCTTCCCAGGCGTGCACTCTGAGTCGGAGCTGGGACTCTCTGTATCTGACGCGGTTTCATTCATGAAGCAAATTTGGAGATTCATTCCTGTAACATTCAATATATATTAAAGAAGTGAAACAATTAAAACAAAAGGTTTTAACTTACCACTTTGCAATCTCGCCTGCAAACTTGGTTTCCTACAAGGTCGATCACAGCCATTATAATAATCCTCCTCATTCCCCATCGCCAATCGTCGACGTATTTCCTCCCTATCAGTACGTCGCTAGAAAACAAATAAAAAGTAAGTAAACTCACTCGCATATAATTGGTATAACCTACAACATAATCATCTTCTTCGTCCTCATGATCATCGTAAGAAATGGTAATGACTTTAATAAAACGGTCGACAATATTGTGCTCATCTAAACTGTGTGGTACATACGGATACCACTCCATGTTATCAGTAATGGACGGCCAAATATGCTGCTCATTGTACGCACGGGGCGAGAGAAACTCATTTCGGTAATAGTCATTGTCGTTAGTGTAATTGCTGATGACTTTATTGGACGCCTTGGTCGATATTCGACCTTTAATGCTATCGCTCAAGCGCCGCGATTTGTTCCTTATATTGTCGGTGATATTATTCGTCTGCACTTTAATTGAACTGATAATATTCTCAAACATGTTGTCTGGCACTATAATGCACTAGGTGCACTTATACACTGGTGTATTACAACGAGTGCAGTTTAATACTTCATTAATTTAATAACGTATCACTACATGACCGTAACCAGATTTGTTTTTACTTTGGCACATGGTCGGTGAGATTAACAAATGCTTGCATTTCGCGCAACGCGCGTCTTATAATAGAAGGGGGAGCACGAACCAACGGACGTAATGAACTCAACGAACACAAAGGAATGTGCGCCGTCTGGCGTGCGCGTTGCTCCTTCTACGTCCTTCACGCTGTTATCGAAAGCGACGAAACGGACGAAACCAACGAAAGTCTTTTGCGTTAGGATAGGTTTAGTTAGGTTCGCGACACACATCCTTTCCAAACATAAGCATCCAACGCTCCAACCTCAAATTAACTCACAATCAGGTAAGAAACGAAGAACCTAAGGGTATTTCCATATCGTAGTATTCGTAATCGTTACTTTCGTACTCGTAACACCTGCTGGTGGTGATAATAAGCGGCATTACCAACACCTCAACACGAAGGTCAAGTCTAGATAAGGCGTTTACATAAGTGTAATGGAAAAGTAGAAAAGCGAAATAATTGCTGGCGATAAAATGTTGAATTTATTGCTCACTTCCCCATGTTGACGCACGATAAAAACAGTGACGCTATTGTCATGGGAACAATGCACGGATATCGCAATATTCGTCGGCGTCGACGCAATCGATATGGTTATTATATAGCTGGCAACTGTTTGTGCAGTGTTTGCTTCTGTTTATGATAGAGAAGTGCTGATTGTAATCCAGGTCTATTTCAATTTCAATCAGTGATTGTAATTATAATTATTATCAGAGATTAACTGAATTGAAATAACTTAAGCTAACCGTAATGTAACCTAACATAGGATTGAGTGACCTAGTTCGAAATGTGGTTATCACCTTGTGATTGTTTATTGGAATACTCTGATCAATAAGATCGTGGGTGAATCGGCAGATGCGGTATCGCAGACGAATCGCGAACGCATTAAAAAAAATTAGAAATAAAAAAAGTAAATGCAAATGAGTAGGCAACCAAATTTGCAGGCCAGTTAAGGCCTGTCCATAGTCACGCGGAAACCCGAGCTGAGTCGTATAAAGTCGTAGACACTACCAAGTCGTGTCACTGTTAATAATTTGTAGTCCTATTTTACGGTAGTACCGTGTTATTATACCTATTCCATTATAACGATTATAATGATTAGGTAGTTCTAATATAAGTGTGAACGCAGTATTACAGTAACAACCAAAGCTACATAAAACTAGTTTTAGGTGACTTTGGTTGTGACGGTTGCAACGAACTACAAATGGAAGTTCACAGCGCCCTCTTACGTATCAATCAGAAATTTTTGAAAGCATTTTCAGTGCTCCAACGAGAAGGGCCTGATGTAATCAAGGTTTTCAGCGTTTGGTTCCAGCCGGAAGTGATCTAAAACACGAATCTTTCAAAATTTAGGAAGAAAACTCGAAAATTTGGGTACAAAAATGTGATTTTATCAAAAAATAGATTTTCTACTTCCGGCTTTAACCGAAAGACCTTACCATAACCTAGCCCACATTAGTCTTAATTAAACAAACGTCATACCGGTATCACTTTGATATGATGTGATTAAAATGAACTTACAACATGTAAACTTTCCAATGTATCGCCTTCATCGAACGTGAGCGTGTACAAGTCATTCAAATAGATGGAATCCTTCTTGTAATGACGCTTACGCTTCAACGTGTATCCATACTCTGACATCACGAACGTAGTGCTGATAAGTAAATTTATACCGAGTGATAAGTGTGGCACTGCCCACGCACGTATTACAAATATGAATGTAGTAAATTCACCAATCCACAACTCAAAATGAAATGAGTGGGTCTATAGACCGCGTATGGAGAATATCCGAATCGTAAATCGTAAACTATACCAGTAGTGGTAATCCAAGTGAAGTCGTTTTTTGTTTATAACACAATACCACAACGAGGCCGCGCGCAGCTACCGTGACTGTGAGTTATAGCAAACCTATATGCATGACTTTCATTTACGGCCCATGGAGCAACGGTTTCCCCAGTATGCACCGCAACTATCCGGTGAATTATGGAATAACTCGAAGACTTGTACGCATTGTTTGCGTCGCAGTTTGTTTGGCACTAGCAGAACTGGTGTTAGCTGCACTAGCGTTAAATAGTTAATGCATAACTTTTTACATACCCGACGTTCCTCGTCGCGTGCAGCACGAAGATGCGATTCGATGACATCCATATCGATCTTTGGCATTGCTGTTTCAATATTGTAGACGTCAAATCCGCCTACACCAATATTCAAATCAGACATGAATATTCTAGAGCTGGACAACACTTACCTAACGCTTCAGACGACGCTCGTTTCTTCTCCCTGGTACTTATGGGTAAGGACCTTCGGTTGAGGTTATCCCGACCTCTGCCAGTGAACTCCCTCCTTGGGATTGTGATCAAACTGCCAATCTGCTGATTGTAATCTCGTCGCTTCTTCGTATAGGTTTCGGTCTTCTCCTTTTTACGTGGCACTGCACTGTCTTCATCCTTCTCCTTCTCGTCTTTAGTCTGATCCTCCTTGCAAAACTTTTCAACGTCGTCCGATTTGATTGCCATTTTGGGCTCAATTTCCTTCCCCTGTGTGGCATCTTGATTCGTCATTATTTCTGATGAACTCTTGCGATTCGAGTCCAAATTCTGCGCTGCATCAACCTCCATCTCGATGTTCATCTCGACATCTGAAAGTTTGTCTTTGGCATTCGACAGGAATGCATCGGAGAGTTTGGTCTTGAGAATCTCATCATCTTGGTAATAACAGGATGATTGCATTTTGTAAGGGATCTGGTGGTTTTTTACAATAAGGGAATCTTGTAGAATTGGCTTCTCGTGTATTTCCACTGTATCAGAGAGAAATGGTTCTTCAATATTGGGTTCAATCTTGTATTTAGTAGCGGCTGGTTGCAAGTCGGTGATTGCGAGTTTTTCACAAGCCTCTTCCAACTCTCTTTCGACAGCTCTTTCTATTTGGTAGCGTAGAGGAAGTATGTGGTCACTTGCAATACGTCCCAGTTCCTGCTGGACTTCTTCGCCGAAATTCCCCACAATGTTACCACACGAAATACTCTCTCGAACCTCGCCAACTTCCGGTTGAGGAACTGTGGAATCAGGAGAGCCCTCGCAAGTGATGTTAAACACAGACTTCTCGTAAAACACTTTTTGGATATTATCCACACTATCCAGACGGTTCACACTATCGATCTTATCATTCTCTATTTGAGAGCTATCCCCGTTGTTGTTATTCTCGTTTGCGTTGTGATCACCACTGTCCCCAGCGTACTCGTCTTCCGAATATGGATCACACTTAGTATACTCAACTAAATCCAGAGTATGCGCCAAATGTTGAAAGCCGGGATAGTTCGGATTGACAATTCCACGTGTCAGGTTCAAGTTGCCGTCGTCTGAGTCATCCGAATCGGAGAGGAAGGCGCGTTCCTCGTTCTGAGGCGATGCGTCTATGGAAGACGACGAGCCTGCTTCTTCAAATTCAAGGAGACTGTCGTCCGAAGACGATTCTGGTGTCCCCGCGGATCCGTCGCGCGGTTTGCGCTGAGTATTCCTCAGCGACACAGCCAGCGTGGCGTTGTTGATGTTAAAGGAGCGATGTTGATGCACTTGCTTTGGGTCCACGTCGTCGTCGGTCGACTCGTTGCACCATTGCACGTCGGTGGTGCTATTGATGTTATTGTGGGCGAATTTCTGTGTGCCTGTCCAGCTTATTAACTGGTCGTTGTCGAGAATGGCCTCAGTTTGGTTACTGTTACTGATGTAGTTGTTGGAGGTAACGTTGCTGTTTTGTAGGGTGTTCAGGCGTTTCGGGGAGTTGAGCACGTTGTGGTTACCATTGTGCACCGAAAGCGGGCCGTCCATTGACGTTTTCAACCGCATGTTTTCTTTCTGCAATGGGACAAACACATTAGAGACATTCATATAAAAGAAATTGAAGGCGTAATTATAATGGGTACTGACGAACAATGATTTAAATTCAAAGAACTTGTTTTGAAGTCGTTGTAGACGAACCTACGCAAGACTAACTATGGTTTGTTTTGCATTTTACATAATAATGGGTGAGAACAGAAGATATCATGAATAGAATGGACTAATCACTGGTTATTTAAAAACTCCCAACATTTGTTTGTTTCAAAGGCTTTCATGGTCTGTAATACATAGTTTCATTTTGTCCTCCCACGGAAATTAATCCATTGCGCAATGTAAATGTGTCTAGTTCGTGGTTCGTGGGATTAATTAAGATAACACCTAGCGAGTCGCTGAACTGCTAGCTATTTATTTAAAACTGCAGCTGCTAGCAGAAGTTAGTAGAAAATTAATAAGGACGCGTGGCACATATTGCACCCATCTTCTAAATTTTGAATTTGATACCATTAATTTTAAATATAGCAGCATTGTAAGTATATATACTTGTAAGTATATTGTTCTTAAATTTAAATACTCACGGGTCATCTTCTTGTGTTCTATTAAGTCTATTACCATTCAATGATATTTTTGTGGTATCCCAAGTATCCACCCATGAGATTAGGATATTAGCATCCAACACTTGAATCCCCAAAGGAAACTAGGAGTTGATGTTTGTGCACATCAACATCAGCGTTGCGGTTACACGACGCGTAGGCACGCACTGTAATGCCGCGCGAGCCGCGAGATGTATGAGTATGACTGGCGCTGGCACGAATTGAGAATTAGCGCTGCTGCTTCGAATGGGAGATAAAACAGTGCGCGTCATGCCCGCGTTAATATAGTGGAGCATATGTTTGGGCATTCAAGCGAGATGCACACAGTGAAGTGATCTCATGGTTCACATGGTTCACATTCCTGTTACACGCATGTCTTTATATAAGGAAGTCGGTGGGTAGTGTATTTTTCATCGGTTCCAGATGTGG
>JAODVP010066702.1:0-10091 GCA_025400035.1 Tetradonia laticeps
TTTGCCATTTATTACCAATTGCTATGCAAATAGCCAACTTTTAAATGAACTCTCGTTTCCATCCTCCTTTTCTTTAAAGTTAGATATAGTAGCTACCTCCATGCTCGGTATATTATGAAATATTTGCAGTAAAAATTGATATCAAATGAATAGCAGTTAATGAGAATTTATGTTTGCCTTCCTTTGTTATAACTAGGCCATTGCCAAGAGAGTCACAAAGCGATAGCAGGCAAAGATTGCGAAATTCAGGACTGTAAAAAAGGGAAAAATGAATTATCATGAGAAATGACTCCTTGCTTGAGTGCATAAAGCAGGACAAAAAATGCTGCATGAAAGATATAAATTTATTTATGCCCTCTTTATTTTAACTGCCAGATAAAAAATCTCCACACCTTTATTTGAGTTTGTTTAGCTGTGATTACGAAATTATTTATATAACTATGCAATTTTATTTTAATTCCATTTTGTAATTGTAAACTTGCTACTTTAGTAGATAAATTGGTATTAAATTGTAGATATAATGTTAGACATTACGTTTATCACGGTATATTATATTAAATTAAGGGAGATGTCAGTGGAAAGACATCGAAAATGATATTTTATGCTTATCTGAATGGTTGGTTAGGTGCTGATTGTCATGAAATCAGGCCGAATGCCTTTATCATTCACCGGAATCGTTGTGCAGGATGGTATAGCATGGGCGCATTCAAAGTGGGCGCGTAATGATATTCAATTTCCTGTCGTAATGCGTTCCTGGACGTGCTCGGCAACCAACTTATGTACATATTACCTGCTGTTCGAGCATCATTGGGGATGTCTCCCAAAATTCCAATTCGTGGGATGCTGAGTTAATAGCTGCATGGCAAATTAAACCTGATTTATTAAATTCGAATATCTAGGTATGTATAGTCGGATTTTCAATTCAAATCAATGGAAATGTATACCACGTTAATTGAAATTAACGAATTCTCTGTTTATGTTATAAACGTTAATTTCTAATTTGAATAATTTGCTATTTACAAAACAAAAAGTGATGCATATATTTTGAAGTAAATAATCTATATGGTTGGGGAATGTGTCTTAAAGGGATTTTACATATCTTCAATCAATGAAGTGAAATACTGGGTTAATAGAAAGTAATTAATTTCCTGTTGTTTCAATTATAACGGATGTTCTAATTCGAAAAGTTTGCAATTTACAAGACAGAATGAAATTTTTGTTCGGTTAATGTTGGAATGTCGGTGACGAGCATAGCCAAACGACTAATAGGGACACAAACCAGAGAGCAAAATGAGTTTAATTGGGATCCGCTTGCACCGGGTCCGAAATGGCTCGTCCTGCGCTAGATTACCATCGCCATTGCCATCGTCATGGCGATTGACCTCATTCGAATCGACGAAGGATAGTGCCCACTGCTGCCATCTATTCGCTCTCCAACATTCATGTGACAGCGTGTAAACTAGCAAAACGCTGATTGTACACAATTTGTACGATTTGCCGCTCGACTGTCAATATTTTTTCGACGCTACCCATTTAATTGGTTTACATCAACGCGCACTTCACGATAATAGATTTATTGCTTGTTACGTTGAGTTGTGAATTGACAAATTACAAATTAAAACTAATCCAAAACTTTTATATCCGATATGGCATCGATGATTAAGTTCATTTCGGGAACGAAGAGTTTATGCAGCTATTTCATTTATTTCCGCTTTGTTTCCGCGCTGCGTTGGGAATTTTTTGTTCCCAGTCCGCAACACGTCACCGTCCGTTTTTGCTATCCATTCTTTCGTAGAGTTTTTCGGGCGACTTTTTTCCAGACAAGGCGGTGCGAATGAAACTGGAGACGGGCGCCAGGCGCTAAGGCGCAAACCACGCAGGAGCAAAAACTTTCACCTCTCGAACGATTACGCGCACGCCACGTGCCGCGGCTAACTTTCAGCGAAAAAGCGCTGCCATTGGCAGCGTGCACTGCAGCTGCTTCTTGTCTTCTCCTCAGTTTTCTTCAGTTCTTTCTTAGATGCTCGGCTGTGTAATCAGGCCGTGTCTGCTGCAAGGATTTTTCGCAATAACTACTTTGGAGTTCAAGTTACGATACGAAAACAATTTTTCCATTGAGTCTATAGACATTTCTGGTACTTAGTAGATCCAAGGAAACTACAAAGTAACTTTTATATAGACAGATAACTAGGTACTTAATGTACTTTCGAAATTGAAAACGTCAAGGTTGTTTCCTTTAGTTTTTAGTTTTTAGTCTTTAGTCTTTATTTACGACTATCCTGGGGGCATGTGTTGATAGTCAACCTTGAACTCACTTGCAAGAATCTGTGGAATGTGTTTTATGTGCAATAATGTTTAAGCCTCGAGGCGTTGACTCGTGAAACAGCTTTGTTTCCTTGGATTTCTTATACTTCCTTAATGGCTTCCATTTTGTTTTTAATAGTCTGTAGCGTCTGTAGAATTTAAGCTTTCACAATTATGACTTTACTTATTCATTTTCCATGTATGATATTTTGGGAAAGTGGAGTATTATACATTAACCCCTATGACCTACCGCGTGACATATTTTCCGCTCGTTGCTCTCGATGCGTGTCCAATTTGTAGGTACCGGAAATGCGGATTATGAATGCATGGCGCGGTGGGATGGCAGATGAGAATTTAGCGATTTCGATCGGCTGGATTTCGCCAATGGACATTACCGCAAACGACGCGCGCGGAATCGATAAGCATCGGCGAATTTGTTTTCCGCTTCTTGCTTAACACGTACGCGCCGCGGCCATTTTGCGCATTCGTATGCGCGAGATGTCCGCGAGTGTTTAGGAACGACGGGCAGAACGTGCTTGGCATTCGCACCAGCCGGTTCAAACGTGTTGAAATTTAACTCAATTAGTGACACCTCACTTAATGAAATTTCGACGCGGATCGCCCGAATCATTACATTGCCATTGTGGCCAAATGCTACGATTAATTGTGTCGGCTTAAAGCATAAGGCGCACTTTGGTCCTTTTGACAAAAAAGGTTAACCAGCTTTGGGAAAATCTGAGGTTAGCTTATTTAAAGCAGATTTAAGAAGATGGATTACTTGACTTCGGGGTAGAACATCAAAGTCGTAAATTCGGTTTCCTTGTAATGGACAGAAAGTTTACCAGCTTTGGTATGATGAGGTTAGGTTAGCTTATATAAGCCAGATTAAAATTTGGTTGTCTTGAGACGGCCAAGAAAGAAAAAACAGCTACTGAAGAAAAAATCGATTAGATTTCTTTAAAGTTTAGTTTGTGGTGTAAAATCTCAAGTTTGGAAAACTTGTTTGCCCACTCAAGTGATCCCAGCTGTGCACTCCACGTAAGTGAGCAGCTAGTTGCCAGCGAATGAAGAGATTCAGAGTGTCTGCATGAGGGCAAGGGGCCTTTCATGCCACTTTCAAGTGAAACTCATGGAGCTCATCCGTTTAAGTGTCCGACACTTTTCTGTTCCGGCTTTCTGGCTTGCCACGAACGTTTTTTTGTCGTCGACGACCCCCTTGAACGTATTAAATAATAAAATATAGATGGTATCTCCACATCGGGAGCGCTTTTGTTCCATAACGTTGTTCGATAATACTTTATTGCCTATAAGTGGATGTATGTGATAGAGCAGGAGGCAGAGCAATATTCGAGGTTAAATCTGAATTAACATTTAAATATGTATATAGATACTTATGGAATTAAATAATTTGATATTTCATTATAGATATCCTTGGTTAAATGTATTGTGAAATAATTTAATTCGTTTCAATAGTCAGTAGATAACAATAGCTCATGAATATATTCAGTAAATCAGACCATAATTAATATTAATACATATTAACTTTTCATTTATAGGTAGAATTGACAGTTGATTTAATTCATGTGAATCAAAATTTAAAATGTTTGAGTTCATGTCAAAAACAGAGAGTATGTTATTAGGAGACGTTTTTAAAAGGGTGCTTAATACAAATTTATAAACTGGATCAGCTCATAACTAAATACCACCAGGTTTTACATTAGATTCATCTTATATATTTGGATGTTAATAACCTATATGGATATGCAATATTTCAACTATTATCTTAAATGGGTAGAAATGTTTTTTAAATTGGAATAAGTGAATAATCATTGAAAATAATGAAAAAATAATGTTAACCAACTTTTTACAATATGGGGAATAAAAAAGTACAAACCTATGATAAAACAAAACGTCAGTTAAAGACATCCCCTTACGTTTTTGTTGATTACGCATTTTATTCCACCCAATATGTCAGTGTACAACGCACTTTCTGCGTAAGTAATTTTTCGGTAACAGATTGCACTCTAGATGCTCGACACTGCATAAATCGCGCGCGGCGATAAATTGCAGTCAACGCAATGGCGGCCTCAAGAGCATCTCACGCCCTGGCGCCCCCTCCGACGCCTTCGTTTAACGAAAAGCAGATTTATTTCCCTGCACAAAAAATCCAAAGTGTACTACACTCACCTCCAGCGATGCTTACAAATTTCCAAGAAAGTGCAAGAAGCTAGGAACTTCGAAATAATAATAAAGTGGAATCAAGTCTGGCCTGTACATTCTCAGCCTCTCTTTAAGTGATGAGATGTGCATTATTTGCAACTGTACTACGTTGTGACTACCACGAACATATTCAAATTCCTATTCCTATTTCTATGTATGAATAATGCACCGAAGAACATTTTGCAACCGGGATTTCAATCGTTTGTACAATCATACAGCTGTACAGTTCATGCAGCAGTTCACAGAACTTTGTAAGTTTTCTGTCATGCATTTCGTGCTTTATATTTTGTACTACGTCAAGCGCAAGTTCGGACATTGAGCGTTTCGAGCACTCGGATCGAATATTCTTTTGTTCGTGCGATGTTAATATTGCAGGGCCATGTGCGGCAGTTCATGTGCACTACAAATTTCAAGAGCCTGTTTCTCTTTGCAGATCTCCGACGATGATCGCATGTCCCTAACAACTGCTGTATCCGATGAGGATGATGGGGAAAGCGTTATGAATTCACCGTACAAAGCGAAACAGACGGGCACTGCCGCCGCTTCCTTTAATTGTACCGGAGCCGTCAGGAAGGCTGGGTAAGTATGGCACCATTTTCTTTTTTGTTCGTGAATCGCTTTTCTATCTTCTGGGAGCATCATCGACATATTAGGAGTAGAATGGGGGCGCAAAAGTTTGCTAAGTGTTTGCGGATGGTATAAATTTATGTCGAGATTGAGGAGGAATATAATAATGTGTAAGCTTTCACGTCAACATGAAGAGAGTAAACCAGTCGATATTTACTTCATCTTGATACATATACAAAGTGTTTATAAAAATGGATCTCCGTAAATTTAAACTAGTTTTATAAAATTAATTTTTTAAATTGTGATATTCATCTTCCTAAATTGAAACAAATTACGACAAACTTAATTACACCACAGAAGATCATGCAGATTCGTATCCTAGATACCCATTTCAATTATCTTATGGTTATTAACAATTACATGTTCACTATTTCTTGTTCATGTAATATCGTTCAGACATTGCCCAACCGTATAGATTATTAACATCAAAGTATGGGCTACCATCCGCTGTCTGCCACAGCAATTTCTATAAAGTTTATAAGCGATATTGGAAAACATTATTCAAGAATACATACAATATAATATAGTTGTTGGTATAGAGTTGGTATAGAGTAAATTTAGCAAGGAGCTAGTTAATTACAACAACTCACTCTTCTGATTTATGAACATCTACTAATTTGGTACACTGCAAAAATACACTTAGAAATTAATTGCTCATATAAAAACCGAAATGAATCGCGTGTAATTACATTGAGTAATTTATCAACAGTAAAAGTCAAGTCAACTTGGTCTTTTTCTCTGCACCATTAATATTCGCATTATATTCTTGATTTCCAGCTGCTCTCAGCTGATGTTGTAAGTTTGATCGATCATGCCGAAACGACAGTTTTGCCAAGCGACTCCACAGCATTTAAAAGCCGTCCCAAGTCGTTACAGCATATTCCGGCGACTTGTAACCCTCCGCCATAAATCTAACGGGGATAAATACTTAACCTGCACGAATTACTCCCGGAATGGGCTATAAAATAAAACTCGCATGTGCGTATCAACTTAACTAAATATCAAGTAGTAAGAAATTGCAACAACAGTTGGGCTTATATTAATCTAAGGTAGCAGAGTTGAATCTAATTTGATTCCGTTTTACGTTCTTTGAGTAAGAATAATAAAAACTTTGCAGTCCGTATGATGAAATTCTGGTGAAATTGAGTTAGTTTGTAGTCAAATGTGTTTACAGTTCGCTTGAAACAATTAACGTCAAGCTTTAAATTTAAAAATTGCGAGGCAAGAAGCGGAATGCTAATTTGATTAATTGATTTTTTCGCTGTTGGTATAATCAATCAAGGAGCAGTCAGATCTGCTCAAAGGAAAGTTCAAATGTTATTAAAATTATAACCATTAATATAAGTCTCGGATTTTTCCTGTGCAAGTTTATGCGAGCGTGGTTTATTTCCGAAACCGGCAAACCGTTTTTCATAATTCAGAGCGAGGAAACACGGACTGCATTTTATTTTTTGCAATGGAAATTTATCTCGGTAGTCTGGGAATTTAGCTCGTTGATTCTTAATTCTTGGCAGACTGCGAACAATTAAAAATGTTGAGCCTAAAAGTTCTACTTGAATTAATTGGGGGGTTCTTTTAATTACTTTTGCATTTGCATTAAGCTTTTTATATTCATTTTGAAACGTGGGGGAGTGGGAGAATATAAAGAGATTAGAAAAGATTTCTATCAAATTTTATCTTTATGGACGGACAAACGGTTGGGTTAGTTTTACTAGTATGAAGTGCATTGACCGTAATGTAGATTTCGAACATAAATAACGATTTATAGTCAACAAAGTCGTCAAAAATGTCGAATTGAAAGTGCATGAATGCACTTTCCTCAGGATATGTGCCTCAACACCAGCGTTCGCTAGTAGAATTGGTATAGTATTGATTAATGCATTTATATCTCCAGTTAGCAAACACACACGTTTGCTTAAACGGATCGTTACTAGTAAGATGCAACGCTTGGAGAAGGCGCAATTGAAAATGCATTAAAATTGATCAAACTTTGTATACGATCACCCAGCGGAAAATAACTGTGGAGATAACTTGGAAGTGAATGAAAAACTCAATTCACCGCTTCCATGTGAGCAAGAGCGTGCTTCAATTGAAAGAAGACAAAAGCAAATGGTGACTAGTCAGCTTATTTAAACTTTGCCAAGTTTGTAATTAATTTCTCGAGTTGCATCCTTGTAACTTGACATGTGTTCAGCTCAAGCCCTATTGAAAGCATTCTCATGACTCGAGCCGCATGCCTGATTCGCGTGGGAAAGTTTTAAGGACTAAACAATTCACATTTCACCAACAGACCATCGCACAAATAGTTTCACGCAAAATATGATTTCTATTGTGTGCAAATCACTTTTCAGTTCTGCTCCGTTCCGAGAATAGAATTTTTTCTGTATTCATTACACCATTTCCCTTCCAAGATGGTTACCGTTGATAATGCGGACATTTTACCATCTCTCGGAAGGAAAATCACGAGAAAAACGGTGCGTGAAGTATAAAGGAACAGTGTGTGAAATGTTAAGCATTCACGACATGGTCGTGATTCCTTTTCTTCGACTGAGAAACTTTGCGAAGTGGTTGTAGACGTGTTGTTTTCGCCGCTTTCGGCTTACTCGTCCTTTTTGGAAATGCTGTAACGCGTAATAAAGTTCCGCAGCTTGCCACCGAGGAGTCGACCTGTCTAGCAGTCAATAAACGTATTGTACGAGCAATTCTTTCTGATTACTGAATTTCCGGCTTTGCGATGTTCCCAGCAAACAAAAAGTCGCCAGCGTTGCAGAATTCTTCACATTTTGCCATCGCTAATTCATTTTGTAGACAACGCCGTGCATTGTATCTTACATTCCTCGTGAATTGAAATACTTAGAAGTGATTCTTTTTACTTGGTCGATTCTTTTTTACAACCCGCGTGCTCCGGGGATGGAGATGCGCGCGCGCGATTCGATCAACAGCCACAAACGACCATTTCCGATTGCGCGACATCCGCATTTCGCTTCGATAAATTTTAGATTCGTTTTGCTCTTCCGTTTGTGTTCCGTTTGTATTCGGATTGCAGCGCGACGCGGGTGCAAAAACATTTCCTCTCATATTATTCGATTACAAAAATGCAGCCTCACCTCCCGCGTGCTAACGTTCCTAACGAACGAAACGAGGAAATCCGTAATCCGTAATTGATTTATCTATTGCCGGCCCATGTTTTGATTTACGCCGGTATTTGCATCGTAAAAGTAAGCAATGACCTTCGACGTCCCCCTTGATGTAGGGACGTGCTGAGGACGCAAATAAGTTGAAACCTGTTTCGTGTCGTCTGCTATTTGCCCTGCTTTCCTATGCAATTCCTCATTCGTGTTATTTGTCAACGATTCGCCAATTCGGAAACACTTTAATCCTAGGGTCCCTGCGTCCCTGAAGCGCGGGCGCCGGGGAGATGCTGGGAACGACAGCAACATTGCTAACTCACTGTCGACTAGACCTTGTTTTCATTTCCCTTGACGGCAGCCGATGTTTGTAACGTTTTGTTAACGTCTCACATCCTCCATGTTTACTCGCGCTAAACACCCTACTGCTCATTCACTCAGCAAACACAAGCCAAGCTGGAGAATGATGCAGTCATTTAGATTAGCATAATTGGATTTAATTCAAGCAAGTACAGCAGATTAATTGCAAAATTGCAATAAGAAACGAGCATAGCCCGAAATCATTTTAATGGAATATTATTGTATATAATTGTAATAATTATTTAACAAGATTTGTTATGACTTTTCAATTAACTGCCTTGTAGATTTAAATGATTTTATAATGAAATTCCTGTTTTCATGTCAAAATTTTTCTATGTCGTACTCATAGTTGCAAGGGATCTCAACATTGCCGGAAGCATAAAATCTTTTTCTATCCATTTAAATTAATAAAGTTTCCAGTGTACTACGCAGTTAAAATGTTTAAATGTTCAAATTCTGGTTACTCGTGCTTAAAACTCTAGTCCGAATGCCTGGCCATTCGCTTGCCTTGTCTTGCAAACCTGCTATTTTAGCATTTAGCAACAAACATCCTCCCCAGAGCCGCGCAATGTTCAGTGGGATGCTTGGAATAGTTCCTCGGAATTTTCGAGTGGCGGTGTGCCGGCTGCGATGAAGCCACCACCGCCGGCCGCCTCTTTCGACGAGTGGAAACTGAGCTTGCTTACTTTGTTGATTTGCTTATCTTAACGACTTGCATTATGTTACTCGTTAATCGCTCATTTGCTCTTTGAGGGGATTCAAGTCTTGTTTTGTGGCTTTACTTGGCGGCAAGTTGGAGTCGTACGGACGTTGAGGAGGAAGCATTGATTAGGGTAGTAGACTGGAATTCCTTAATGTTCTATGACATGATCTTAGGAAGTTTTAATACTAGTAATAAAATGAGAATTGTAATGATAAAACATGAGTTGGAATGACTAAATTACGATGTAAAGGAGCACTTTTGATCCCCATTTTGTTCCCAGGTTTCTGTCTAAATTTGAATACATTTCGCGTCATTACTAATCGGAGTCGACAGTTGTAAACATAGTTCATCCAACCAGACACTGGAGAATCGAATGCTGAAAACCGATTTTCCATATTTTTGACATGAATACGTCTATATTCTTGGTTTACATTTGAGGTAAATCTAAAAAAACGAGTGTAACAAAATCAGGGGATACGGTTTGGTATTACAGATCAGTACCCAAACGGAAATTAAACCATTGTATAGGCGAAGGTTCAAAGAATTCATTACACAAAATTTAGTGGTAGTGGCAGGAGAAGTGTCTACATATTGAAATTTGTATTTGCTATAACTCAGCCAAGGTACGATTTCCGGGAAAGTTTTAAAGTAGTAGTAGATACCTAAAGATGCAAAGAATTCATTGCATATACATAAAATGCTAACTCAGCACGTCCGGCACGGAAAGAGGTACAACGTGGGGAGACGTA
>JAODVP010067144.1:0-14103 GCA_025400035.1 Tetradonia laticeps
TATTAAATAATACAAATGGCATAGTGTGACAACTAAAAAATTCATATCTTCGAAAGAAATTGAAATATCGCAAAACTGTAAACAGTATTATAATCAGGTATAAATTCCACATCGGATACCACTTTAATACTTTGCAAAATTTCACATTCAAAAAAAATTTTCAAAGCCCATTTTCCAGGGAATTATAATAAGTTACACAAGCACTTTCATGCAAAACGAGCAAAAATCTCCAAAGGGGTAACATTGGTCACTTTACCGACGAAAACATCTAAGGTTCTAAGAAGAACCGTGCAAGCTGTAAATGAAGAGTCCTGAAAGACTAAGTAAATGCTGAATGATTATAATATTAATAAAGATCAGAGAACATGTCTAATTTAGGGCATTTCTAGTGAACCAAACAACTAAAAATTACCACGGAAAGAAAGAACAACTCTCCCTCTATCATTTTAGCCACAGTTGATAATATTATCACAATTAGTTCTCGAGATATTCAATATTGCCCGAAGCATGTTTGGGAAAAATTGAAAAACTCGCCAACTGACTGCGAATTTAGGGCATTTAAAGTGAACTGAGTAACTAAAGGTGCCATGGGAAGAAAGAACAACTCTCTCTCCATCATTTGAGCCCCAGTAGATAACGTTATCACTAATAGTTTTGGAGATATTCAAGATTTCTCGACGCATGTTTGGGAAAAATTGAAAAACTCGCCAACTTTGACTGCGAATTTAGGGCAGTTCTAGTCAACTGAGTAACTAAAAATGCCCATGGGAAAAAAGAACATCTCCCCCTCTATCATTTGAGCCCCAGTTGATAACGTTATCACTAATAGTTCTGGAGATTTTCTAGATTGCCCGACGCGTGTTTGGGAAAAATTGAAGAATTCGCCAACTTCGAATTTAGGGCATTTCAGATCAATCCGCACTTTCATGAAAAACAAGGAAGATACAAGGCAATTACAACTACTTCTATAACTACAGAACAAATTGTTTCGAAGTGAAGAGATGTTTCTCTCTCAACAATTCTCCGGCCTCGAAGAAATTTAAGGATAAGAAGGAAGCTAAACATACAAAACTATGTACACTACACGGAAGCGTTAGACAATTATAAGCATATAACTTACTTACTAATGATAAAAATGTATTCTTAGAAAATGCTAAAACTGTATTACAATTGCTTTATGTATATATTTATAAATATCCGTATGATCTTTAAAAATAATTTTTGTAACCATACAAATGCAATATAAGCTAATGTTATATTATTTCCATACCAAAAGTAAAATCAACAAATATCACAGAAATGCATACAGTTTATCTCGGGGACCCAAAGATAAATAAAACATTTTGGAAATGACTTACGGATTCTATATCGGTAATTATATCATAATTCCGTGCACATCTGTTTCGGCCTTGATTATTCCTAAATGTTCTTAAATAATTCACATTTCCATTAGGAGCTTGATCCAATTTTTGAGCGGATTTCAATATAATATAAAGTACCTCGTATCATTTGGTAGGCTTGATTGCATTATTTGTGCCATCAATTTATACTTACGTACAAGACAATAAATAATTTATGTCTTATTCCATGATTTAAATAAAAAGGCAGTGTAAGAGAGTGGCAGAGTGAGTAAAACTACGTATAGTTCTATGAATCATGTGCGCTAACTTGTCATTTCCAATTCATAATATATATTACAAATTGATATATAGAACTTACCAAGAAATAGGCAAATATGCAGAAGCAATGCAACCTAGTATTAAGAGAGGGGAAGGTAATATACTATTGGATGTAAAGCTAGTGTGGCTGACGTAGCGTTCCTTATGACCTGCTGTGGAACCATTCATGTCACCATTAGCAATTTGATTGTAATTTTTTGAGCAGCCCATCCAGAAGGGAGCGGAGTCCATCTGTTCGGGTTTCTCTACACGCATTTGCATATCGTTGAATTTCCAAAAGCCCTTGCCTTTGAAAAAATACAGCTTGCCTGTAAATACCAAACGGAAACATTATCAGTTTCTATCAGGAACTGTAAATGATCAGGAGATGGTTTATTAGAATGGAAACAGATGAAACGAAAATGTTTTTTTGATCATCTATGCCTAGTAACTTTCAGTTAAGTGTATTGTAGATGCTGTCACTACATCCAATCGAGAGATAATGGTGTTTCTCGACTCTATCACAGTTTTAATTTACTTCTAATGAGTTTAGCAACGAGAGGGAGGTTCGATAAGTACCTAGCCATATTATGTCATAGCATTCAGCAAATATGTGTGTTTTTAACTTGGAAATGCATGCACATAAATTTCTAATTCACAGGCCAACAAAAAACAATTTTTTGTTTAGTGTTACGGATTTTAAACTGATTCTGGTTTTATGTGTGGTGCTTAAATCATAAGTCATTCAAAAATAATTCCCTGATGAAGATCATATCAAGATCGAAACTAGTTGGAAATTAAAAGAAAGATATAATATGAAATCAGTTTGAACTACCAAAATTCATGTTGAGCTGTGTTATGTTTTAGAGATTTAAACCAGAAAATAACAAAGGAAACAAATTGCTTCCTCTAGACACTATACGCAACCGTTCGTTTCAGAAGTGTTTATGGAGTTTACCCGGCACCTTCACCTCGAAATATTTTAAAAAAAAGTTGAAATTTTTATTGTAGTTGAGCAACGTTTGTGCTTTATAATAAAATGAACAACGCGATATACTAGATGTAATTCGAGATTATTACGTAAATTACTACTCACCATCTTTCCAGAGAAACACAGCATCGATGTCGGTCCCAACACCTGTCCACATATCCATCGACCGCGGGTAATCCAACTCGACTCGGTTCAGTTCTTCGTCGAACCTACAAATAATCCACACACATAGAATGAGCAACGCTACCTCGTTATACAATTATAAATGTAAGTGTTTAATTACCTCCAGTATCGATTACCACTGAAGAAAAACGTTTTGCCGTTGTGACCCCACACGGTAGCCCCATCAATCTTCTCCAAGTCATGTGGAAGTCCCAATGATGTCAACGGCTTTGGATATCCATGCTCCAAGGTGTTGCCAGTAAACACATAAATCTGGCGGCCAATAAAAAATACAATCTTGTCGTCCGGCCGTTCATAAACAGCATCTACATGATTAAAATTGCGCGGCAATCCACTCCACATCCTTGTTATTTCAACAGGATAACCGCGTAGGAGGCCACTATTTCCTATCCTCCAGAAGTGCTAAGAAACAAATGATTGTATCAAGACCCACTTATATATCAATAAAACACTGGTTGATTTTAAGAGAGTAAACTGTTACTTGGTTTATTTTTCGAAAAATGGGAGGTTCCAATGAATTTGAAAACAAAAATTCTGATTACTCTCAATTAAAATCATCCGATGAGATTTTTGTAATGACTTACAGCGTCTTTGAAGATGAATACCTCACCACGTATAACTGCAACTGCATCATAGGACGTATTGCACGTGTCAGGCGGGGGTGGCAGATGACGCCTGCGGTGTGGCGATGTGGTCGGTACTGGTGTGGTTGTTGTCGTTGTCGTCGTCGTGGTAGTCGTTGTCATTGGATATTTGCTTGGATATTTCGAGTGTAATGTCTTTCGTGGATTGTAGGCTTTATGTGTGTGGTACGGCCGTGTGCGCTCTCTGTAGCGAGTTCGATGACGAGGAATGTGAGTAGTTGTTGTAGGTGTGAAGTGATATTTGGGAATAACGTCCCATTGCTTTTCAACTCGCGCACCTAAGGGAGAAACAAATGGATGACTAAGTAACATGATAAGAGTGGCACAACGCATTTACCGTAGAGTTGCTGAATGCCGTCACGATCGTCTTCGGGTAACTCGTAATCGAACGAATTCTGAATTCGTTGGTAGAACGGGAACATCAGTGCACCTTCCACAGGAGTGTGCTGCAGACCAAGCGAATGGCCGAATTCATGTGCGGCCACATGAAACAAACTGGTCCCTGTATGGGTAACACACATTTTTTTTAGATAGCTAAGAAAATTGGCGAACAATGCTGAGCAGTTGTACAAGTTTTAGAAATAAAGAGGGAGGGAGGAGTTGTCTCAAGACCATTTCTAATATCAAGACATTCCTGAAGATGGCAAATTCGACTTTTGCTTTATATTGCACCGAATGACATTTTAGCAATATAATCTAAATTTTTGTATTACCTTCCCCAGAAGTTTCGTTTTCCTTCGTCCACCAAATCTCATCCTCATCAAAGTGAGCATCACCTCCTCGTCCTGTTCCAGGAAAGAAGGCATGAGCTAAGACTTGACCCTTCCCATCAAAAGGATAGCTATCTCCATGCTCACCCCTAGATCAATAAGAATCAATAAACATTATGTTTTTTGTGAAAATTACCAAAATTGCATAATGCTCACCGATGAAAACTGATGACGATATCCGCCTTGTCATCAAACGTCTCCGAAAAAGTGAGCTTCGAGTGGCGCGCCCACAAATCCAACGCTTTAGAGAAGACATAACGAATTTCGTAAGAGTTTGGAAGATTTCGATTTTTAAGGCTGAAATTAAATGAAAGGGTATATAAACTCATCGATAGACATGTGATTTACAAATGATTTAGGCAATAACAATGGGAAGTACTCGTAATCATCAAAAGCTATCATTGATGATGCCCAAACGGTCGCTCACTCAAGGAGGTTGTGATGACCAATCTAAACACACATCACACCCAGGTTGAGTGAGTAACCGGGCGGACAGTTGTTGCTTTGCTGTGAAATGCTGTGGATACCGTGATTGGTTCTGCATCTGTAAGGTTCGATTAGCAATGAGGACCCTTTATCAAATTGTGGAGTGTTCCATGTCCGGAGTTATATGAAGGGACAAATTGTTCGTACACAACCTACTCTAATCTAGATAGGAATTCATAGACGCAATAACCTAACCAACCCTTATCTTCTCATCTCGGGGAATTACATTTTTCCTAAAAACCTAACCTAACTTTATATTTTCATCCCGGAAATATGATTTTTCCTAAAAACAGGTTCAAATATTGTTAAATTTCGTCAGCATTTGATTCAACTTTCGTATTACCGACTTCGTAGTATAACCGGAAGTTGAAACTCCAGGTAAATCGAATGCTGAGAACAGTTTTCCGAAATATCTTATAATTTGCAAGAGATATAGTTCAAAAACTATAAGACATATTAGATGCAGTAGTCTCTGGTTTGATGTTAGGAAGACAATGAACTTCCGGTTCCGGCCGGAAGTGATCCAAAATATCAATTCATCGAAATTGAGGAAGAAAGCGTAAGAATTGGGAATGAATAGTATTAACATTCAGATTTTCCTCATTGAAATCATTCGAAAAGTATGTTTTTGCTTCAGTTTTAAACCGGAAGTGTTCTAAAATTGCGACCATTCATGAGGCATAAGGCCTCATTATTATTTATTTAATAATTTGTAAATGTGTTTTGCTATGGCGACAATTAACAAGCATTAAATCTCAAAATTTTGAGTTCTTTAACAGTTCCATCCTTTAATATTCAAAGTGGTTCTGGGAATGTCATCAGCAGAAATGCCTTATAATATAGGGGAAGGCAGGACGAAACGGCGTTTGAGCATTTTGTGTTCGTATGTTCTGAACTCCTTCTGACATCACTCATAAGTTATTCCTCGAAGCTTAAAGTATTTCACCCTACTGCCATCAACCGACGCGCTGCATTTAATAAAAAATGATTGGTGCGTTTCCGGTAGTTAAATATAATATCGAGATTATATTACTAACGTAGAAAGTGCTTGAAATATTAATATTTACAAACATTGTGTTGTGAGTTGTTGGTGGTAAGATGTTTTACCGTATTTATATCACGTTAAAAGTTGTTGTCAACTTCTAAATAATCGTTAATGACGTCCTATGTTGCGTATCGTAAAGAATAAAATTTTAAGGAATGTTTTATTTGTTTCTTAGATGGTTCCTCCGCACACAAACACAAAAAAAACGACAAAATTTGAACATAAAGACAATCAAATAACCCATGCGCAGGTGTTGATACTAACGATGGTGAAGTTGTTCAATTTGTGTTCTCCTCCCAGAACTATGTGTGATTCTTGTCACTGACGACAATAAATTCCGTATTTCTAGTGTGTTATTACCAAAATATTACAGTTTTCGGTGTTCCTAGAATGTTTTTCGTATTCAGGAAAGTAAATTTGAACAAGCCGTCTGTGCATTTGTTGCAAAAAGTATTATAGCTTATACAAATGATAAATCTAATCATTCCAAATGTGTCAAATGATTGTTAAAGAACCAATGATTAGTTTCACATAATAATACATGCATTTTAACAAAAACCACCATCGAAATATGCATTTTAGAAATTCTTAGCATGAAAACCCAGATAGAAACTCAGTTATTAAAATATTGAAAATGACACTCGGTTCACTTTCATTGAGTTAGATAGCAAAAACTATGCTAAATTGATTAATGCCCATAGTTTTCCTTCTTAAACCAATATGAATTTCTCCAAAAAGTTATAAAACTTTCAGATGTTTACTGATATATGTATCTTTAAATTAAAACACTGATAATGAAACGAGCACCCCTATTGTACCCCTGTGTAAAATATCATTATGACTTACTAAATCATCCAAGTTACTAATATCGATTAATGTTTTGGTAGCAAATGACTGCTACCCTCTAACATAATTTTTTAAGTGGACGAATTAGAGCGAATTAGGAGCCAGCGACCCGCATACAATTCAACACAATTTTCATCACAAGTTAACCTATTTATTCAGTGCCAATTTAAAGTATTACAATCAACTTGATCGTGCATGAAACGCGCGCTCCATCTTCGTGCGCGCTATGTGCGCAAGCACATATTGGTTTCAATTGATTTGACTTGATCAATTATTAATTTTGATTTGCTGTTAAAGTCTGTCTATACTGTCTATACCCCAAGCATGCATAAAAAATTGTAGATGTACTGAAACCTTTCTATCTGTTCTATGTCAGTAAATAAATTGAAATAAAATCAGTTGAACTTCATTCCAGATTATAGACAAAAATGTAAGGTAATGGTATCACTTTAATATTTTGTAATATTTATAATATAAAAAGTTATAACTCACTTATAAAGTTGAAATCTACGCTGCTTGACGTATCGTTAGCAGTTTTATTTGAAATCTCCCCAGGAATTTCGACTTGTTCGATGTTCGATGTTTGATGGCTGATTTTACCCGCTATCAAATTTTGTAGAGAAGCTCAATTCAACACTGCGGCAGACACTGCACTGAAGGAATCTGAGCGCGCGCCGGATTTATATTGCCGCCGTTGAAAAGATGCGGCGCGCGGAGGGCAGACCATCCCGCGCACACGCGCACATTGTTGGTAAATGATATCGGCGCTGAATGCGCAACTAAATACATATATATGATACACGATCCTATCGCACGTGTACGCCCAGTTTAGCCTACAAACCGTACGGCATTAAATTGGTCGACAATTGAATCCCAAATATTTATGATTGGCTTTACGATACAGTTATAAGTAGAATACAGACAATTGCCTTGTCTGCTTATGAACGTAAATTGAAATCAAAGTTAATGAGACACAAACAAAACAACATTTTATAGTGTAAGAAAGAAGATACAGGTTATATAGACAGGTGGGTTTCATCCTGTCCATTATCGTCGAAATTGTCATACAGACGTTCTTATAGATAGACGACTGTTAAGTGCAAGATTCAATTGAGAAAGGTAAAAGGTGATAATTCATACATTAATCTTCAAACGGTTCAATTTACATACCTATTGCGATGTAATTGTTTCATAATTGAGTCTAGAGCACTTTAGTGCAACTACATTGATGTATTTCCATTTTTATGTAATTCAAAGTTTAACTAGGTTAACCTTTATGATGATGTATGCTTCTTATGCAAATTTCTAGTGTCAAATAACATCTGAAAATGTGAGGATATGTTGATAACACCATTTTCATGATATTTTTCGGTATATCCAGATTTGCAATTGCTATAACTTTTGATCTAGACATGGTACGTTTTTCTCAACAATTGTTTCAGCAGAAAAGGAAGAGGAAATTGTTCATATCAAAAGTAATTATTAATTTTTAGAAATTTCCCTATATACTTCATTAGAATTAAGTAATTTAAAGCTGCAAGTTAAGTTTTGTATGAATTTTTATATTTTTTCTCTATGTTTTAATGAAATTTTCGGGTAATTTCCAGAACAATTCTTAAGTTTTCTTCCTAAATTTCGATTGATTCGTATTTTTGGTAATTGCTGATCAGAGAGGAGCTTCAAACCCTTAGTTATCCTATATCAGATCCTACTAAATCATATGCTGAAAACCGTCCAGCAATATTTTCTGAAGAAAACGTTATGATCTTCCAATCGTCGTTAATGACAGGATCTTTTCTATAGATAAGCAATGGTAGGAGATTTACCGGAATATAAACTTAGAATTCCTATATGCCGTACTTTTTAAAGCTACTTCAGTTGTAAAACATAGAAATCGAACGTTTGCATAATTTTTAACCCTGAAATTCTAATATTACATTATAATTATGAAATTTCATATTCCAATATTATTTTAGGTTCAAATGATTAATGAAAAGATATACGACTGGGAATCGAACCACAGACGACTGCATGGGTACTGCAGGGCTCTGCCATTGAGCCATTGGAATATGAAATTTCATAATTATAATGTCCTGAAATTCTATCGCTAACACATTCACCATCCCTGCGTACCCTACAACTTGCAACCCGAAAAGAAAACGAGCTATCTACGCGGTAGTTTCTACTGTGCATGACTTACAAACGCAAAATTCTACAGAAATAGAATATTCCGCCAAACACGTGTGTTTTTCTTTGATATATGCCGCTCTCATGAGGTAAGTAATAAACATCTTTAGTAAGTTTCTAGTGCTACAGCAAAAAATCGTCAATCTAAAGTAAAATATAACGACTGGAAGGGTGCTCACCCCTTAAAGTTCTAAATCAATAGTAATATTCCAAATTAGGGAGGTATTTTACCAGTATGTAATTGGTGTTTGTATTTTGCACAGTGAGATAGAAAAAAAAAAGAAAATAAAAATAGAGATTAATTAGGGATTTTTCTGTAATTCTCATTATTCGATTCGGCATTAATTCTAAGTTCCGTTTTCCATTATTTGTAAAATTTTACATCAAAAAATACCCTCCAACGGACGGATGGAGCCACAGAGAAAATGAAAAGAGTAATTTGGGGCGATCGCATATCAACATTGATCGCATATCAACCTCTACGTGTCGCGTAATCAACAATACAAATTTAATTTAAACTTGAACTTGAACGGACATTTTCTAGGGCCTACACATGGGGTTTTTCAAGTGAGCTATTAATACTCATGCATTCTGATTTGAAAGAGTGTCTGTTATTGACATCCCATGGGGACTAAAACTAAAATCACTTCCAACTCAACAGCACTGCACGCGACCACGTGTCAAGAACACAGACGCGTTTTGCAATCAACCACCACGCGCGCGCAGAAAAACGAAGTACTACATATTAATTCACCTGTCCAGCCATCCTCTTGTCAAGCCATGCATCTCTCAATCATGCACAAGTGTAATTTGTGCGCCAATCGCAATTAACGAAGCCGGAAATACCCGCGTATTTTATTATCTCCTAACGAATAATAACGGCTGCTTGATATAGTTTGTTTGGGTACTAGATTGATCTTTCAATTACAAAGTGATATTTTACGCAGCAAAAACGGTTTAAGCTGCTCTTATATATTCAGAATATTTCTAAGACCATCATGAGAAGTTATTCTTGAAAAGAAGGTTAAATGTTTTCTATATATACAAATTCAAAGTACCGTATACTGAGGAGCAAAAATATCAAATTCTATGATTAATTTAATTTCGTAGTATAACAGTTAATTCAACTCTTCAAAAGATCCTGCAATTATTACCTACACTCAACTGGAAACTTAAAGCTTGGGAAATGATACATAAGGGCGGATGCAGATGGCGGGACACTCTTTGCCACCAAAGACATTCTTTGAAGTACTAGCAACTACTTACGTTCGACTAATTTAATTCGTTTAATGTTCGCAACGTCATAAGAAAATAAGTGATACCCGAATCCCGAATTATGCAAGAAGCGCTGGGAATGGTGTGGCTGACAAGTGAAAAGTGACTCTTCGTCACGAGGCCCACAGCGAGAGTGCGGGATGCAGATGGGGGGAACCCAGCGGATGGAGAGGAAAGTTCAGGCAGGCACAGGAACAGGACTATAGATGCAACTCGCGCAAGAGGACGAGCAGATGTGATAGCGGTGACGACAAGGCTTATAGACAAGTGGAGAGCAATATGTCAAGAGCTCCTCACTTAGGAGCACCCCTTTAGTCTAGAGGTGGCGAGGTAGCGATGCGACATCCGCGGGTGTTTTGATGTGGCAAGATCTATTCACGACGCAGTTGCCACGAAGAGGTACGTCAAATACAGAACCACGAGCAAAAACTGGAAGCACTTAGCTTGTGATAGCAGAGGGAGGTAGAGAGGCTTTGCAATAACATGGTCCAGACAAAATAGCCAAAATAAAGGTCAAAACTTGTATAAATTCATAAAAATACTCTTTTTGACACTAATTTTGGCCCTTACCAACAGAAAAACTTGGTATAAACAGGTATGAACTCTGTCTATCTTAACTTGAAGTTGCAATAAGTTGCAATAAATAGTCCTCTGGGTGACTTAAAGTTCAATGCAAAGCTTCAAGAGGAAGCTAGCCTAGAATATTTAGAACCATTTGAGCCAAAGCATTTTAGTCCAAGTCTCACAGACTTTTTTTAATCGAGTTTTTACCGGTTTGGTGAAAAATCCTGAAATAGATCAACTGGTTGTAAATAATGCGCAGTTGGGATGATGAATCAAGTGTTTTCAATTATATTCCATTAGATTTTTCACCAAAAGCGGTAAAAGCTCGATACAAAAAATCGGTGAGACTTGGACTAAAATGATTGTGGGTCAAATGGTTCTAAATGATCTAGGCTTCCTTCTGGAAGCTTTGCATCGAGGTTCAAATCACCCTGCATACACAATTAAAAGAACCTACACTTGAAATAAATTATAAAACGCTGTACTGACCTCCAAGTTAAGTTGGTGTGTGGCCATCGCTGTCCTTGAAGCTGAAACCGCTTCTTGCGTCTAGAGTGAGCCCCAGGCAGCAGATCCGGCAATCCACATCTGGGCGTTTTCATGAGTTGCAGTGTTTGCTCGTCGACTTCTCCCGTGACGGGCAGGTTTGCAAATCTCTGCAGGTCTCTTATCCCTTGTCTGACGGACTCTTCGGTACGTAGTGCTCCGACACCAACCATGTCATTGCTGAGATACCCATACCTCGTTAAATAATCGTGCTAAAAGCAAAAGTTTCACATATTACTCGCACTCACAAAAGTACTTAGGTAGTTAAACATGATATTCCTCAACCTAGGCCATGCTTCTTTTTCCTTACATCTCCGGTTTCATTGCCCTCGGAATATAAATAGAAGATGCACTATTGGCACTAGACCCTCCTGTGTTATTTTCGGAGGCAACTGGAATTTTGATGAAAGAGCATTTTGTGTTTATGCCTGTCACATCCTAGCCTTTTCGCTGATTTACTTCATGTGTACTTAACAATTACATTTATTCATTTTTCAAGATTGTTGAGTTTATTTACAGTAGCTTTCCAACGTGTTATCGATGTAACCTTGGTTGACCCAACGTCCTAGCATTTATAGTTAGCAATGGGAGCTTTCAACCAATGAGATTTTTTTCATTTTTAATATAGAATATCTAAAACTGGGAGAGCAAAATTCAATTATTTTTTTTAAAGAGCTAACTTTCTTCATGTTATAAGCATGTTCGTTATATAAAAAAACGCGTTTATTGTAACCCTGTTATGGCCATTTCTTCCCAAACCTTATTTTTTTGTATCCTTCACCTGATTGTTTAGAAAAATTCATTGGTGGTGTATTTTCGTATTATAAACACCAATGGCTTCTTTCAAATCAATCAAGAAGGCCACAGAAATTACAACTAGTACCTCTGCCTTGTTTCTTCTAGATCCATCTCCCCCAGCTTTACTGTAATTGTTGGAATTCTCTATTAGAGACATCATACATATTGTCGGAATAGTTCAAATTACAAAATAGCTAGCGGTTACGTCGGAATTATATCAAATAGATCAAGGAAGCAGTGTTTTTCCTACAAAGTTTCCTAGGTTGAAGAGGGATGTTTTCTGAGTACTATTATATCAGGATCGAGTGGTCTTCTATGGTTCCTTATAAAGTTATTCCAATTTGATTTGGTATTAATTGCACAATTACAAAACAACAAAGTAGAATAACTTCGGAATAAGAAAATACTCAGAGAATATCCCTGATCAACCCATGCATGTGTGTAGATACAATTTTGACTCGCCCTGTATAACGGCCAACCGTGTCGTTAACCAACAAGTCATAAAATAAACTTTAGAAGGACATTTTCTTGAAACCTGTGATTTTAAATAAAAGTTAAAATTGTGTGGTTTTCCAGAAAAAATTTAATTAAGATATTTTAATTTTTCAGAAAACAATTGGTCGGAAAAGATTAGAAAATATTCAATGAAGTATCATTTTCAATGTTATTGAGTGGTAAACTTGATGATGACATACATCATAAAAAATAAATTTACAATTTTCATGATCAATGCATGACAAAATAATTATTACATGCCGATGCAATAAACATAATCAATTTCTGCAAACGGCATTTTCTTCACAAAGGAATTCTCTACATCCGCAATTTTTTTCATTGTCCTCGGCTGATTAATTTCCATGTAATCAAGAAGTAAACTTAATTATTGTAGATAAAACTTTAGACTTATTAGGCTTTAAGGAAATATTAAATTATAAGTATAAGGAAGATAATTACATGTTTGAAAAAAGCATTCATAGAAATACACAATAAATACTAAGTCCTCAATAAATTGTCATTTAGATATTAGTGATAAGCTTATTTAGTAATTATCAAATGAAATTTTATGAAAGTTTTATATAAAAAAAGTACAAAAAATCCTTTCGTTTTAATAGATAATTAATCAAAAAATCATAAAATGAATTTTTGAAGAAAAGGCAAAATAATAAATTCTAGGATTCTTGCAAGTCCAATGAATGGATTTCTCCCGTGTATTACTATAAATATACTAACAGAAAATAGCGATATGGAGTGTAAATAATGTAAAATAAAGCAAAACACATTACAACATAATAAAGAGAATGTCAAAATGTACTACACAGCAGATTGTCTACCATTATGACATGCTACACTACTATCACAAAAGCAACAGCGCGAAAAGATGGAAAGGTTATCAGCACTAAGCGAGGAACTTGCACGCATGTACTGAATATCAATAAGGAATAAATTGTAAAAGTTCATTGTCGTCACAATGAGGACCAGATACATGCATTCAGTAGCTATTTTCCAACACCAGGTACTTTAGGTGTTGGTTCTGTAATGCTTAATCTGATTGTTAGTAAAACTTATATATGATACTACAAACTAACAAGCAAAACGGGATTTCACAAGTGTTTAATTTGGCTGAGGTTTAGGCTAACACTGAAGAAACTATCTGTCAACTTGGCACTACAAAACCTACCTTATTGGACCCTAGCCTCGTGAGCTTCACTAACAATAAGCGTATTGGTGAATTATCGCTACATCAACCTTAGTAGGTTTCCTATTTACTGTGCCAAGGTTTCATGCTTTTTACGCCAGATTTTGTTTTACTGCTGTATTGTAACATTTATCCATAGATAGTAGGTACTAGAATTGATTTTGATCTGTACGACTTTTATGTAAGCATGTGTAAAAAATTCAAGCTAAGAAATTTTTAGAAGGAGATAGAATCATTGTACGTTGCTACAAAATAATAATATTCACTATTATTAGAGGAACTGGTCCAAATTTGAGCTACCACTTTCATTTTGCTCTTTTTTGAGAGTCCTACGCACAATTTTCGCATGGAACAAATGATGATGGCTTCTAAAAGCGATTAGGGACCTACTGTAGGCATACGAGTCCTTAGCCT
>JAODVP010067366.1:0-14095 GCA_025400035.1 Tetradonia laticeps
TTTCTTTGGTTTTTTACGCAAGTCGTGGGCCAATTAGCGCGTTCTAATCAGTCGGCAAGCGTCCGCTGCTTTGAAAACATTCCCTAAACACTCCCTAAACTGTGTGGCTTGTCTTGGGACTGTTGCAGAAGGCATTGAAGAAGAGGTGAAGCTGAATGTGATCAACAGTGAAGAGATCACTGAGCGTGGAGGTGACGACGGCGACGGGGACGAGCGAGGACAGTCTCCCATGTCAGTGGATAATAACAATGAAGGCGGCAGGAAGCACCGGCTGAGCGTCAAACCTCCATCCGAGCTGATCGGCTATGGATATCCAGCTCATGTCGCTGATAACACCGGATACAAGTACCTCCACGACGCGAAGAAATTGCTACTTGCGGAACAGCTCCTCGCTACTGATTACTACGCGTTAATGCATGCCAACAGCGGAGGATCTTTACCCGTCCCCGGAGCCAGCAATGGCTACGGAGTCTATGGTTTGCTACCGCCGGAGGTGGACCTACGCAGAGATGGAGTGTTTGCAAAAACCGTCATCCCCAAAGGCACCAAGTATGGACCCTTCGAAGGCAAGTGGGCTACACAACCCCAGGATATCAAATTCGCGTGGGAGGTGAGTCAATTTTCATTCCGTTTTGTATGCATTAGTAGATATACATTGTGATATCCAAAACAAATCTAAATTTAACTCCGGATTTCGATTATCTAGTATACTTATGAATATTATCAGAACTCTAGGAACAAATAAACAGATACCTTAGATATAAAGCCGTTATATCAGATATTAACCGATTCGTTCGTATCGAGGAGTTGGTAATTTGTACATCCAACAATATTTCATTTCAATAATCTATTACGAATTTGTTTGTGGCAATTCTCTGAAGTCTTATCTGTAGGGCTTGTCTAGGCCTGAAGTGTTTACCTATTTGATTGGATTCAATTATAGGGTAAGGTCTTGTGGTTTTAGTTAATTGATCTCAATGCAAGTAGGTACCATTAAGCTTAAGTAAGTGCTTACAAATAATGATATAACGAAAATGATCTTGAGTGGTAGTACATAGCTAAGGTTTATTATAGTGAGTAGCACCTGTCTTTAGCATTTAATTGTTTATTATTTACTTCAAAAACAGTCAGCACTAAATATTAATTATGATAAGTCATAGCTTTAATAGATAAGTATCATTTTTTTTGGCTGCTCAGGTCGTTGATATTGCCGGCAAAAATGCAAGTTTTGAAAAGTATATTGAGTAATCCACTAAGTGGTGAATACATATCGCTACTTCCTTATCGATATCATTCAAATTAAATGATAGTAAGGGATTAGAGTCTAGTATAAATTTGCAGTTGCATCGGTTTGTTATCAAAGCTAATTTGAGTGAACTTAGAGTGAAGGTGTTTGTAATTGTTCTTGGAGATTTAGACAAATCTAGACAATGGTGAGTTAATAGTTTTAACACTAATAATATTACTTCATGGAATAGATATTTGGTTGTTCTTCATTAAGTTGGATTTTCATCCCAATGTCTTCTAGTTTCGATAGAAATTTTATATTATGCTATATTTTTATATCAATATTCAGATTGTAGAAGATTTGTCAAATTCAAATGATCTGAATATTGATTTCCCAAATTTCAATTTATTCATTATTTGGGTTATTTCCAATGGAACGCGGAAGCTTAAAATTACACAGAAACTACACCAGACCTTGTCGAATTAAATGTTGAAAATAGTTTTTATATATTTGTGGTTTTAGACTAATTGTAGAGAGGACGTTGATCTCTTTTATCGTTGTTCATTGTCTGGCACCGTTTTTTTCCATAATGATATCCTAGAACGTTTTGCATATTCGGCTCGAAGGGTCTGATGTAATGTAAGCTGTTACAGACTTCTGGTTGTATCTGGAAGTGTGATCTTGACGTAAATTTGAAGAAATTCGTAATTTGGGTTTTTTGAAAGTCGAACCAAAATCTAAAATTCGTGCGCCTCCTACATCAGACCTATTGATACGTATATTGAAAACGTTTTTCGATATCTCTTATATGTAGTTGTAACGAGTACGAGGCTTTTGTAATATGATACATTGGAATAATCTTGATGAGCCGAATCTACTGAAAAGACTTTTGATTCCAAATTTCGTTTTGCTCCTAAATTTCAACAAATCCGTGGTTTGGGTCGCTTCTAATTAAACCGGGACGCTAAAAAACAGTACACCGACCACACAAGACTTTATTGAATTAAATGCTGAAAACTGGTTTTCGAAATTTCTGATGCTTCTAAACGGGGCGCTGAGGATGTACACGTCATTGTCTCTAACAGTTTTTCTCCAAAAAGATATCGAAAAACGTTTGCAGCATTCGGTTCGGTAAGGTCCGATGTGGTGTAAGTAGTTACCAACCTTTGGTTCTATCTGAAAGTATGATCGTGACTAGCTAAATCTGATAGAAAAATTCTTGTTTACAAATTTCTATGTTTTCCTTGTAAATTTCAATAACTTCACCCTCAGCAAACCTTACTGAATCGTATATTGAAAATCGTTTTTATCTCTTATCATATTAGAGAGGACGCTGAAGCCATCCATTTTTATATATCATTGTCCCACTGTTTTTTTTTTCAAAATGCAGCATAGGCTTTGGCAGGGTATGATATAGTATAACCAGTTTTTCCAAAAATTTCTATGTTTTCCTCGCAATCAATAAACACGTAGTTTTTGTTACTTTTAATCGAACCGGGGCGTTAAATAACATACACTGACCACGCAAACCTTTACCGAATGAAATACTGAACACCGTTTTCCGACATCTTTTGTGGTCCTTGTCTGCCACAGTTTTTCTCTAAAAATATATTACAACCGTTTTCAGCATTCGGTTCGGTAGGGTCTGGTATGGAGTGAGCAGTTACCAACTCCGGATTCTGTCTGGTAGTGGCCAAATTCTCTAATTTAATAAATTTGAAGGATTTTAATGAGCTGAATCGCTGAAAAAATGTTGCTTCCAAATTTTATCATTTACCTCAAAAATTTCAATAAACCCGTAGTTTGTTTCATTTTTAATCGGAGGCGCAAGACAAAAACCATACCATAGACTACACCAAACCTTGCTGAATTAAATGCTGAAAGCCGTTTTTCGATATTTCTTATCTCTTATAGTTTTAAAGAGGGCGCTGACGACTTACATAGTGCTACATTGCTTGTCATAGTATTTCCTCAAAAAAGCTATCAGAAAAAGTTTTCATCATTCGGTTCGATAGGGTCTGATGTAGCGTAAGCAACAGCCGTTTCTATTTGGAAGTATGTATATTCTTGATGAGCGAATCGGATGGAGAATTGCTGGATTCCAAATTTGTTTGTTTCCTCCTAAATTTCAATAAAATCGTAGTTTGGGTTAAAAACCATACGTAGGTCAGACCAGACCATCATGCAGTAAATGCTGAAAACCGTTTTCCGATATCTCTTATGGTCATATGGTGCTGTAAACTCCAATAAGATATCGGACTAAAATGTTTTCCGAATAGTACGATCGACACTGTCTTATATGGTCTGAGCAGCTACTAACATTCGGTTCCACCTGAAAGTGGGAAAATTTTGTAATTTGATAAATTCGAATGATATTGCGACGTTTTCCTCCTAATCTTGCATAAATTTATGGTGTCGGTTGGTTTTAATTAGACCCCGGAGACTGAAAACCATACACAGACCACACCAGACCCTTCGGAATTAAATCCTGATCCTTTTCTGATATCTCTTATGGTATTAAAATGTGTACTGAGAATTTCATTTCATTTCAATCCTCGTTTTCCTCCAAAAAGATACCTGAAAACGGTAGTTTGGTCCCGATAACTTTTATAATTTTTGATCCCTTTATTGTATCGTCCGTGTCCAGCAATGGGAAACTCTCCACCTCAATGAAAATGAGTTCCCTGATTTTGCCCACATCTAATACCTGAATATATTCGTTAAAATGAAAAATTATGTAAATCAGCAACGTATTTAGCCCCAATTTCCGGCTTTCCAGCATGGTACAAGCCACTATAGCAATTTCGACTTCTCGTTTGTTCGGCCTGCCTTCCAACTGTAATATTTATATTTATAAGAAAAGGGTTGTATGTTTGTTGGAAGCCTGACATGATATGATAAGTAACTTCCTTGTCGCATAGCCGACCAGTTCGCACCCGGGCTGTCACGCAAGTCTAACCGGATATATTGATCGCGATGCATACGCGTTAATAAATATGCACTATTCACGGATTCTAGCGCGTCGTTAGTTGTTGGGTGTCTTGCACGTTAACTTCTTGCTTTGATAATGTTGAGATGGAAAAAAACTCATAAATAAATCGGTGACAAGTCGGAGTCTTCAGGGACGCATCAGCTCCCTGTGCTCGCAAACTCACAATCATTGAGTTGAGTTGAGTTGTCAATTCACCATCGGTCAAACGATGTTTCAATGTTCGCATTGTATCGTGACTCCGGAATGTTTTGTCCTCGGGCGAGAAGAAGAATCATTCTGAATGCTATTGTGCTTGTCGTGTGACTGATGACCAAAGACTGCAACTGTTCGCGGGGAAATTAATGATTTTCTTATCGGGAAACTTACTAAGAAATGCAATTTCTCGGAATCCAGTTGATTAACATATTTTTTACCTCTTAACTACAAATTGTATCTATGAATAAGTTATAAGCAATCAACTTGAGCTCAGTTTGCAAATGCGAGTATCATCGTTCAATAGCAGATGTTTTCTATGCGGATTTTGTCGTTAAACGAAGCTCTCAGGTTTACCTGTTTGTAGTCTCTTCAAATGTGTGAAAATTGACACTTCGTCAAGAATTAGGTATAGCGGAATCTCGATCAGGGTTGCCACATTTGGCAATCACATTTGAAATGATACTTTTCAGTGCTGTTTGGTGATTTTGGGAAAATTTTAGGAAAATCTTTGACAAAACATTCTTTTCAAACTTCTCAAAGGATAAACACAAGGAAATCCTTCTTCACCATGGCTACTATCTAATTTTTCTTTGAAAATATTTGTAAGCAAATGAACATGAAAATTATTATAATAAAACTAAAAAAAATCATTTTTTCGTAGAAGGTCCAAAAAACACGTTTTGGAAAATTGCGTTATTGTTGTATAGTGAAAATTCTGAAACTTTTAAATTAGGAAGAGAGATAAGTTAAACTAGTTATTCTACAAAAATTAGAATATGTATTTAAATTATTTATTAAATTTTGTTCTGTACGATACTCCAGTCCCTCTTGAAGTAGAAAGTGCTAAAATTCCATTCCATTGAAAAAAATTTCTTGTGCAAACACTTTTCGCACAGTCGACATTTAATCGGGTTATTACCGCTTCGATACCTTGTAGATCTAATCACGACTGTCAGTCATCCGATGGGAAGTTTTTTGCTCGAAAATTGGAAACCGACAGCGTGAGCAAAGCGCAAAACCGAAATTGGAAAATCCGGCACAATGGGAAGTGTCCTGTTTGATGGTTTAATCTATTTCGGTAGTCGTTGGGGTCAAACTGAGCGTGAACAGCAGCGCGCACCCCACGGCATCATCCTTTAAACTAGCCAAAATAACACCCCTAATAATCATCGACACATTCATGTATACACAAGCCTATTGACACCTTTGCCTGACTCGCTCTAGTATGCGGCCGGAGATGTGTCTATTGTATCGTTTTCTGTGAAGCTACCGTTGTATTGTGCGAGCAATACCTCGGATGCTCCTCGTATTCTCGAGATGTCTTTCTCGGATGCGCTCATCTAGAGGCGGAGATGTCGGGAATCGGGCGACAACGTCAAAGACGTTTGATTGAATCGCTCACGCTTCGGTGATTTCTCGGTCTACAACCTGATGATTGTCACTTGGTAACGTAGGCTTTGTTATCATGACCCAAAGTGGCCTAGGGTCCATCGTGCATGCCTATATCTCTCTGGAGAAGATTTTTCTTAGTTATTTTGTTAGTTATTCGGTGTTGCATTGAATATGGAAACTGCAAATTTGATTTGATAATTACTATATAAGTTTTTTTACTGGATAAAGTCCACATTAAAGATGATTTAGTATAGAAAATGTAGTATTTTATAGTATATTTATTTGGCTATCGATGCTTTTTTGAAAAATTAAATTATCTTAATTAGTATTCTTTTACTGAAACACAAATATTTTAAAGTTTTATGCTACTCTACCACTAGCCGGAAACTGCGAGATCTGGGTTCGAGTCCCAGGTAATTTTGAAATTAATATCGCCGAAGACTATGAAAAAATGGTGGTTGATAGAAAATTGCTTTTCGAAGAAAGTGCCATTTATCGAAAGTGATTTCAGCAAATGCAATCCTAGCATTATCGTAATAGTCCTCGTAATAGACGAAATCACTGTGAGAAGTTCATATATCATATCCAGTGTCACTCGCATCACTCCAACCCCCAACTGCAGGGGACAACTGTCCTAACGACTAAGCCGTCGGCGGCGGCAACTCCGCACGTGGCCAAGCCCGCATGCGAATTTCGAAGGCGATAAGAAGCGTCAGCGGCAGACAAAAGTTGTTATTGAATAATCTCTCCATTAGCACACAGTTCCAGTAGATATGTGTTGATTTGCACACATTTCGCTGCTGTAAAATCCACTTTAATCGGAAAGCAGCGTTCACACCCCCGTGCGATGAAATTGCGGTGGCCGCGCGCGCAATTTGTGCACAAGGGCTGATAATACGTGCGGAGCTTGCTCCGGGCCCAACCCCGGTCCGGGTGCTGATGCATTTGACCTTTATGATGCGTGTTAACAGCGCGCTCGGATTTGTCCGAATATCGCCGGGATATTGGAAACATCTGTTCCGTTGTGCCGGCGCGACAATATGTCTTTATTCCGTTTTATTTCTATTGATATGCAACTTGTCGGGGTCGTATTAGTTTCACCGACATTCGATCCACACCCTGTTTGCTTTATGGATTTATCTCCCTCCACGATACCTACATCAATATTTTAATTTGCTGATCAACACTATGCGTTTTATCGCAATTTCTCATTTATGTAACACAGATGTTGATGCTGATTGGAAAATGCAATCAGTTCATTTTGATATTGAGTTTAGGTCTCAATTTCATTTTTTTTAAACAAAAGAAGAACTAGAAATATATGGAAGTACATAGATGAAGAAAAATTTGAATTGTCTGTTTTAATAAGGGAATATATAACAAGAACGCTGTATCTACTTGGGTTAAGAACTAATGTTATAAAAATTGCAATAAATTGTGCCTTTGATTTTATAGTTCAAATATTAATAAACATAATTAGTTTCTGTAAACGGTATTTTATTCACAAATAAATTCTCTATAATGTATATAACATATACAGTTTGAAACTCAAATATTTTAAAGTTTATTTATAATAATTAATTACATTTGATAATTACAAAGGAACTAATCAACCGAAGGAAATTAAAAAATATATATTAGATTAAAAAATCTAAAAAGAATGTTTTTATGAGTATATCTAACGAGATGAAAATAAAGTGGTCAACATCACTCGTACTAAAAACGTGGTGCCTCTACTCAGTACCTGCACTGTTGTTGTGGCGGATGCACCACGTTTTGAACAGGAGTGATGCATACATCGAAGGTAACCACTAAGTTTTTTTTGTAATTAGCAAATGATATTAAATTTATGATGTTGATGAAGTTGATACAGTAGATCTTGGTTATAACGTCCTCGCTTTGTGCGTCACCTCGGTTAGTGCATATATTTCTAAAAAGCCGTTCTAACTCCTTATTAAACTAATGTATTTTATTTCTTTAAAAACGTTACGAAACTACGAAACTCTGTTATTGCGTCATTTATGATTTGTAGAGGCGATATTGTCAACATTGACACGCAGAAAAAATTACAGATTTCTACGCTCCTACTTTTTATTGTAAATTTTACGTGTATATACATATATGTACGTATTTATTAATTGAACATACTGTACATATTATGTACTGAAAATGAGTATTAATTTCCAAAAAGGAATATGTATGTACATTAATGGTCAAGTATGAATTTTAATGCCGTTTATTTAAAAAAATAATGATGTACAGCCTTATTCATAAACGTAGCTTTACTTTAAACAATGTTTAAGCATTGCTATAGTAATGCATTAAGCATTGTTTAAAGTTAAGCAGCGTTTACAGCCGTAATGTTTAAAAAGAGTTATTACGGTTATTACGTCAATCGGTTATTACGTCACTATTTTTAAGGTTCCTTCGATGATGCTATAACCGAGTTCTACTATATTTCTTTCTCCAATATTAAGTTCAAATTATCACTGAAAAGATATGCGGCAATTGGGACTCGAACCCAGATACCAGAGTTTCCGGCAGTGGTAGGGTACTAAGCCGGACATAATTAATTTAAAAGAATACTAATTAAGATAAAACACACTAAATTTTCAATAAATTGTCATTTTTAATATAGACGTTATTCAGTAATAAATTTATATAGTAATTATAAAATAAAATTTGCAGTTTCCAAGTTTAATACAATATAATTATTATAAGTCGAAATAATAAACATAATGAGTTTCTGTAAACGCAATTTTCTTCAGAAGGAAATATTCTGCCAACAAAATTTTTATCTTTGTCTTCCACTGATTCGTTTTTTTTTTTTTGTAATAAAGACTTCAGAAAAAGAGTAATTAAAAGAATGAATACCTACTAATTATCATAATTTAATTTTTCCATAAAGCACATCAGTGCTGAATTAACATACTAAATTGTCATTTTTAACGTAGACGATATCCTATCCTATCGTTTCCTGCGGGCGATTAGTTTTTTTGTAATTAACAAATAAACTTAATTAAGTAGATACAATTTCAAAACATTTCATACATATAATTGCATAATTTGTGGATTTGGAATTTTAAATTGAAGAATACTAAATTCAGAGTTTAGAAATAATCTATTCAATAATAAAGAAAGTGTCGACAAGTGATTCGTCGACAGGATTCGAACCTGTGACCCTTAGCATTCCGTGCTAATGCTTTCCTTTAATCCAGAGAGTTAAAAATGTGTAGAAGTTTTACAAAAAGACCGCAGCTCCGAACCTCAGATGGTTTTTGTAGAATAAATTAATGAAAATAACGGGCTAATTTATTCGATAGCTCGTAAAGCAAAACATTCGTATTTTTCATTAATTTATTCTGCAAAAACCAGCTGAGGTTCGGAGCTGCGGTCTGTTTGTAAAATATCTACATATTTTTAACTCTCTGAATTAAATTTATCATTCTGCGCAGATTAATTGACCGTAGTTCGTCTTAGCGTGTTACTATTACAAGTCGAACTAATAAACATTAATAGTTTCAAACAAAGAAATTTTCTACAATCAATTTTTTTACATTTGTATTTATTTTCCGTTTTTGTTCATTATTAACCAAAAAATCATAAAATAGAATTTATGATATCGTTGTTGATCTGTTTTATTTTTTCGAAGGTAGATATACAATATTATTCAAAATTACGTTCTTCGCCTAATAGTGCACTAAACTTCTGAAATTTGAATGAAAATGACTCAATGTGTTCTATACATCTATTAGAAAAGAAAATAATTTAGAACGCAATACTACAGAATTTTATTAAATTAAATTCAGTTTAGACAAATTATGAATATCTTAACTTACAATGGAACACATGTTCCTGGATGATTTATATTCTTCAATTAGACGCTGCCCCTCACTGCACACCGCCAGGCGCTGCCGCCGCACGCGTACACAAGACGAATTTAATGCGCATCATTGTCGCATCGCGATCGCTCCCGATCTTATCGTCCTGCGGGTGTGCGATGACTTTAATATTAACTCTTCGTCACAGGGGCGGCTCGCGGGTGTCACGGCCATCAATGGCAGCTGCCATTTGATATACAGTCTCACGTGGCGCATCGTGCGCGGAGACAAATGGAATTTTTACACCGCGCAATTAGAAGGGGGTGTGTTTCTTGCGACATGCGCGGCCGACAATAAGCGTCGATAAATCGGCGTGAGTGGTAATTGCAACTCCTCGGGTCGTGTTTTTACGTTCCAGGGGACGACAAATTGTGCTCGTATTTCATCCCTTATAATTGCCCGCCGGTATGACGCTTGACACTCTCGTCTGGACATCGGTCACCGAATTAATAAAGTTTTGTGATTTACTCGTATATTCATTGTAATTCGCCGCGATGCGATTTTGTTATATATCTCGCACTTCAGTGTTTCAGAATCTCAGTATCTCAGTAGACATAAACGTGTCTGATAGCGATAAATCTTGCAAGGGGCGGCAAGTTCGTGCAGCAAGTTGTTGCTTCTGCTTCGACGTTTCCGACGTCTCATCCACTTGCTACGTTACATGCGCTTGTTGGTGGAAAATATGATCGCGACGATCAATTATCGCCGCTCTTGTTCTGACGTTTCGGAAATACGTTTCTTCGCGAGCCATCATCTTGGACGGAGGGTCTCAGTCATCGCAAGATAAATCGATTGGCGTGCAGTGCAAACAAAAGGAAATAAATCATCGTAATCTAATATTAAATACGCGCACCTCGTGACCAGTATGCGAACATAATTAGGAATTGATATGCAAAGAGTGCAAACAGTAAAAATTAAGCCGGGGAACAATTGGTTGTAAATCTGTATGATTGAATTGTTTTTTTTTTGTTGCTGTGGAATTAGACCAATTAAACTTGGGTAGAACCAGTCACAACTCCCAAGGTAAAGTAATGGGTTACTGGTGTTACTTTACAGCCGTGGAATGAAAGTTTGTAGCTTGCAGAGGCCTCTAACGGGCGCGGTCATAAGTATTTACTCAGGTGTTCACTTTTGCTTCTCTTCAGGTAGAAGGCACTGGGGAGCATACATATCATTTTAATTAGTTTAAAATTATGATCTATGTGAGTAAGTAAATGTTTAAAGAAGGAAGTCTCCCCATCTCCCTAATATTAGAATTCTGGTTTTAATTAATAGACTTTGGAATACATAGAGAATTCTCTATGAATCCGAAGCATTTAAGTAAAATTGTTTTATATTTCCTTCTTAAGGAGCAGACATAATCGCTATATTCTTTGTAAATATTTGTTGAGGAGATGCTCAGACTATTATAATTAGTTTAAATTGGAAATATATGAGTCAGCAAAAGTTTATGGGGGGACCCTCAAAAGAGAGTAGACCATGGGTTTTCAACCTGCGGTCCTCCGTAGATTTAATTTGGTTCTAAGAAAAGCATAATAAGAAAATTATGCTACAAATTTGTGGTATAATTAAGGCTCGGATTTGAATGATATTGCACTGTTTGTGTATATTTTAGTATTTTTGAAGAATAGAGCTTTTTTTTACTAAATTGTGTAGTATTTTTAGCGTTTTTAGTATGTTTCTTTGGTTTTTCTTGCATTTTTTTGCAAGAAAGTTGTATCCAATATTATGTATATCCAAAATATAATAAATATTACATGTAAACAACACACAATATTGCTTAAATGTTGCTATCTTCTTGAAAATCAATAATGTTTTAATATTTAGACAATATGGTATGTCAGTATTTGATTAAACAATATTATGCAAATATTGAAGGAATATTATATCCAATATAAAAATTAATAAAGATAAACACCAAACAATATTCGTCCAATATTGCTTTTCTCTTGCAAAACACTGTTGTCTTAATATTTAGACAATATTATGCCAATATTGGAAATCAATAGTAAATATCGATGCAATATTAAATATTGTTAATTGTTACATATTGTTATTGTTAAATATTGTCTTGAAAAATAATATTGGTTAAATATTTACGCAATATTGGATTACAATATATTGGAAAACAATATTAATCCAATATAAAATAAATATTCAATGTGGGCACCTATCAATATTGGGTAAATGTTGCTTTCCTCTTAAAAAAAAAGCCAATTAATTTCCTTTCTTATTGTACTTAATTGCTTTACAATATAATTTTTTGTTCATTAGGCCCCTCTAAATTAAATGTATAGGTCATTTTTTAGAAATATATTTCGGTCTTTTAGAACTATATTGAATTTTATATTTTGTATTATTTGCTGATTTTAACATCACTAAAATCCGAGCCTGAAATATTTTACACTATTAATAGAAATATAGATCAACAAAAACTTCGGGGTCCACCGAATGATTCTATTTGTTTAATGTGCCCTTGGAGTAACAAAAGGTTGAAAACCTGGAGTACATAATGTTTCCTTGAAATAGATAACGATGACTTCGTGATACCAGCATAAAATTTTATCAAATTGAAATGAATAATCATTTCTAAGTTGTAGAAGATTTGGTATCAATAGACAAAAAATAAAGAATATTGAAGATTTCTTATGGTCTAATATTGGAATTCCCTAAATACTGAACCATAAAAAATACATAATTTTATATTTCCCCCCTAAAGGCTGGATATATCACAATATTCTGTTTAAATAATTTTTCGGAAGAAGCTTGAACTCTAATAAAAATAAGACAGTTTAGATTGAGAATCTAGCGGTCGGGGGGGCGCCGCCAAAAAATAGTCTTCTTTTAATTAATAGATAAAAACGTGAAAATAATGTTGATTTGAAATATATAACAGTTTCTCTGTGTTTTTTAAGCTTACAAGTAGAAAATTAGGTATTTCATCCCTAGAGAGCATATGTATTAGTATATTCCTTTTAAATATTTTTTATGAGGACGCTCAGACGCAGATAATTAATTTAAATGGAACATTTGCCCCCTTAAAACTTTAGCTTTGGTTTCAATTTAAGAAAAAGAAGCGTGTTTCTTTGAAATATATTGCAATATTTTAATGACTCCGAAGTTTACCAACAAGAAATTGTCGTTTCGCCTCTGGGATGCATGTACATATATAACTCCATGTATTGTTTTTAAATATTTATTTAGGGAACGGTTAGACACCAATTATAAGTTTAAATTAGGTCCTCGATAATTTCGATACCTCGATATTCGCGGTTATCTCTCTATAGTAGATAGCATTGTCCAAGAAATATGTCAAATTCACTGCCACTTAACTTATCTCATCTTCTCCTGTTAGTAAACTGGATTATTGGAACAAAAATTCCAAATTTCCAACTCTCAAAATTTTAATTATATTATTATTAGCCGAAGAAAGTATCGAACATTTCTAGTTTCAATAGAAAATCTACGAGTCAGTAAACGTTTGTAAGGGGGGTCACCCCCCCCCCTAAAAATAAAGTCTTAATTTTAATTAATGGACAGAAAGAAGCGTGTAGACATTGTTTCTTTGAAATACATAACGATTTCTCTGTGATTCCAAACGCTTACAAGCATAAAATTTGATATTTCCCCCCGCTGAAGAAGAGAATAAGTTAAACAAGTGGAAAACGCGAATCAGCCTCCCTCTGGTTTTCCGCGCTGCGCGCCTAACGATGCGCCGCACCACAGTGCTAAACGGCGCGTTTAACGCAGAGAAAACGAAGAAATGAATTGATCCACTTGGCCGCGTGCGGAGGCCCCTCCGCTACAGCAGCGGAAAACGGCGAAAAGCGCAAAGCACTTGTGGCGACCGTACAAAGCGGCAGAAAAGCAAAAAAGCGAGTGTAAAATAAAGCAAAATTAAACGCCGCCACTCGAAGCCGCCGTAACGATGCGGTCGGCGGTACTCCGGTGGTGGGTAATGACTAAATGGGGTGTTGGGCGATGGCACCCGCCTCGACTTGCCACTCACGACCCTCTAATTGCTCGGATTACGCGGCGCGCACAAATCAATCCGTGTATGTAGCCTCAGACGTTTCCAACAAACTTAACTCAATTTTATGTTGCAGGTGCTGCTCCCCAATGGCAGCGCTAGCAGGAGTGGGTGGCTGGATGGCTCCAACGAGATTAAGAATTGGATAAAGCATATCAAACCTGCTCCCAGCAAAACATCAGCTAACACTACGCATATGATTCAGGGGGGACAGGTATACATGACATTTATTAATTACTAGAAGGCCTGGCTACGCTTCGCTGTAGCTAATAATTTTTACCTTTATTTGGTACTCACGTAAATTTAAAAAGTATTATTACAAAACGATATTGTATCGCAAAAACAAATAACGCTGCATACAACCGTTCAGAAAGGAG
>JAODVP010067588.1:9359-22479 GCA_025400035.1 Tetradonia laticeps
TGAGAGAGAACTGATCACATGCGCTTAGATGCTCGTAGCCGCTCAAGATTGTCTATTCTTCAAGTTTTCGATAATTTTATTAATGCTTTCCTATAATAAAACTACCGATATTACAATTCCTCGTTATTAAACAATGGTTTAAAAATTAAATTGATTTAGCTTGGTGATATATTAACCCCGCTATCCGTCCATAGGGCAATTGAGACGAAAAACACGTTTTAGAAAATTGCATTACTTTTTGTTTCATTGCATAGTAAAAATTCTGAAATTTTTACATGATGAAGATAGATGGTTAAACTGGATATTTAAAAAAAAATAGAATTTTTAAACTTAAAGTAAAACTATGATAATTTTTTTTTACAAAGCGTCACTTTACTATTGCAAAAGAAAAAATAACGCAAAGTTTGTTTTTCGGCCATCTTGGCCCGATATTACGGGGATATCAGGCCTTGTCTAGTTTCAAAGAAATCAATAAGATTACATTTTATTTTGATAAAATAAACATTCTTGAATAAAGAGAGATTGTAATATGGCTATTTTTATCACACAAAATAATTTTAAAAAGAATTATTAAAAGCGCAACGAGGAGGGCCGTAAGATAACGTAGGCGTAAAAGTAGATGATGTAGTCAACAAAAACATTTGCTATGCTATGTTATACATACAAGAAAGCGTATCTCATTAAGAGAAGTGACAAGATGACTCAATTCTTTTGACACACGGCATTATCTTACAGGTCATGGAATATTCAAAATCCACCACAATAAGTGCGTTATTATTCGTGTAGAAGAAAGGAAATGTACTAACAATTTTTGTTTTATTGTCTAGCTATAAAAATAACACAGTGGGTGACTCAAAAAGCCGCTCAGTTGATTTTAGTATACAAAAATTCTTAATTTATTGCTTTATTTTTTGCCATCTTGAAATATTCCAGTTCAGACGTTAATTTTTCCGACAAATATTGTTAGTTTTCGGTTTCCTTGATATAAAAAGCATAGAATTCGGAAGTCGACGTAACGAGTGAATAATTGGCTGGGACTATCTGTTTCCTATTCGTTGAATCGCGCTTCGAAGAACAAATAAAATTGCAGTAAAACAGCATGCATGCTTGATGTGTGTCATCTCTATTTCCATATTTTCATAAATCACTTTGTTTCACACAAAACAAAGCTACACACCTATATTTTACTAGATTTTCTGATGAATGGCGGACAAATAATAAAATTCAGTCCGGGTGCGAAAACTAAATAAAAAATGTTTACCCTAAGCTAATAAACGTTACTAATGCGTAAGCAAAATGGATCCCGTTTAAAGCGTGGATGGGGTGTGGGGTCTGAACTCCCTATTATTGCATTGGGTGATACGTGAAATACGATAAATTAATCAAATGTGATCAAATTTTAAAATTACATGATTTGTACATATAAAGTAAACTTTAGTCCGACCGAAATTTCGGTTTCGGCCAAAAATCAAGCCGAAGCTTTCGGTTTCGGCCGAAGTTAAAAGCACCTCTCGGCGAATAAACCGAATCTGTAAAACTTGTAATTTGCAATCGTTTTCTTTATAGGTATTCCTTAATTTTTAATCTCACATTATTATGTAATCTAATTACAAATGAGATCGTTAAGATCTGATTTAAATAATATTCAATTATTATAATTTTTTTGTTTTTGAAAATACTAATGCCCAGTCTTGCGATCTATAGATATCTGTCATAGTTAATCATCTATAAGATAACGGCATCTATTAGATTAATACGGAGTAGTGTATTATTGCCAAATTTTATCTGAAAGATGTTTAACCCCAAACTATAATATAACTATAATATAATATAACCATTTCTAATCCCAATTTCCATATATGTATTGTGTAACAATGCTCTTAAAAGTACATATATACTAGCTTAAGCAGCTCTACCACCTCTCCCTCCCCCTCCTCTATTATCTTCCCTCCCTCCCTTTCTTTTACACCATCATACTGCGGCGCTCTTCCCTGACGTCCCTTATATTGTTCACCCAATCACACCTTTATCACCCTCTCTCCCACCACCAGTTGTCCTACTAAATACCACTATTTATTAGCGAATCTTTAGCATTTCAGGTCACTGGCCACTGTATTAAATACCTACTTTTATAGTTTAGCTTACACGGTGATTCATGATATAGCAAAATTGTAAGAAAGTAACTAAATACTAGTCCGTCCCCACATGCTCCGCAAGTCGAACGCCGAAGCGAACCATTGTAACTGATGTAACCTGACATGAAACCAATATAACCGCAATAAAAATACCTCCCAAGATTTGAACTGTGAGGATTTGAAATACCATAAATCTTTCTGGACGAAAATAAACTTTTATACGATTTTGTACATTCCTTGTCTATACATGTTAAAAGCAATTTTATTCAGTAAAATTTGATATCCATCCATGACTTACATGCGGCTTGACACACAGAGATTATACTTAGATAATAATAACGTAGTGTGCTAATCTAGGATCAAGTAGATTGTGCAGAATGGAAAATTTAATTTAGAAAGTTAATAATATATATACAGTCGAACTTTCCTATAACGAGGGAAATACTCTATATAGCGAAGACAAATACAAAACCCTGCACCTCTAGCATTAAACCAATATAAAATTAATTCCATATAACGAACTTATGATCAGGAACTTTTGGGATTTTAGTTGTTAAAATAGCACTATTTCTTAACAATTACACACTTCGCGTGCGAAGAAAAATTGAAAAACATCGAGTTATTCATTTTTCCGCCGTATATGACGTCTAAGTTACAACCGATGGACCAGGGATCATCAAAACAAAACTTTCAAGGTTTATTACACAAAAAAATCTTGAAAACCAATCGATTCAATAGAATCAAACAATAATATGACTCCAACTGACCTAGGAAACGCAATTTCTACAATTTTTTTAGGCGTGGCACAATAACGTAAGCCAATTAACAATTCAAAATTGTTTAGAAAAAGCCGTTTTCATTTTAATTTGTAGATACTCCTGATTAACATAACTATATAGTTAATATAATGCATAATAAATACACATTTACATACATACTTGCATAATAAACTGTTTTTCGTTATTGATTTTAGTGTTTTTATACTTTTGATAGGAGGGGCTTTAATCGTTTGCACCAAAGGTTTTACTATTTGTCAAATAAATCAGCAGATCAATTCGGAGGCCATCCAGATAAGAAGCAAACAAAGAATTCCTTTAGATTCCATTTGATCATGTCTTTGAAATTCCATATATGTATATGGTACATCTACTCGTTATTTTCATTAATTTATTTTGCGACATTTTAACTGCATTTTTTTGTAAAAATTATGCATATTTTTAACTTTCTAAATTGAATTTTCCATCCTGCGTAAACTACTTCATCCTAGATTAGCACACTATGTGATTGGAACTCACCATAAGTAATAATGAAATATGTATAAGCATTTTCAAATTACAAATACATACTACGTGGCTCCAGTTTAGTTTGAACTGTGATCTACTACGATAACCCAACAAGCGAATAATGACAAAAATCTGCTAGTCCCAACGATGAAATTATAAGCGTTTATACAGGGTGCGCCAGAACTCCACCGCCAAATTTGCAAGAGTTGATCACGGATTTTTTCTGAGTAGTGTCATATGAGAACCGTATGATGACATCCCCCGCGGGTACTCCAGGTTGTTCATATATAATTGCGCACACTTTTCTGAAATCCGTGTACTTAGGGAGTAGCCCCTGAAAGTAGACTCTGGTTTCATAAATATTCTCTTTAGCGCAATCTTATGCAAGAACAATTCTAATAAATTCATAAGAAGCCACCAGAGACAATATGTTCCGGATATCAAAATACTCAGGGAACATCTGAGAGTTTGTCCCCATCCTTGATACATTAAGGGCCAACAATTTCTAATGTTTTTATTAACACTTGCAAGCATAAGAAGCGTTATCATGGTAATTTCTTCGTGGATCTTACTATTTATACCTTAAAGGGTCTTTCGATGGTTCTCACAAGCATAAACTGTTTAGAATGAAAGCTTTCACTGCCTAGATATTCTCAGCTGATTCTCAGCCATTGGCCCGTAGGGCTCCAGTTCTTCAGTCTGTCGCACTTCCAGTTTTTTTAAACCAATTGGCCTAACTTGTAGACTAGCCCAATGTATGATGGCGAGATAGCTAGCGCTCCATTATCAAGTCAATCAAATGAATGGCGTAAATTTCAAATAGGATAAATAAATTACCCACCCTGTTTTGTCTTCACAAGTGTCATCTCAAAAGCTGCGACCTGTATATGCGCACAATTATCCGATAACAGAACATAGTTATATTTAATCCTACTAGTAACGTAAAGGATAATACTACAAATTGAAATAAATATTTTTTAAATTATAAATATAACAAGTGGTACTTATTATACAAGGCGATCCATTAAACGGTTAAGTACTAACAATGCTACTGATTCAAAATTCATAAATTTAATATAAGATAAATTATACAGAATATTCAATAGATTACATTTATTTAATTGTAACATAAGCATTTAGAAAATAACCATCTCTTACCGCCTCTAACAGTAGTAAGTAAAATCGTTCCAACATTACATAGTAGATATATTGCATCAAATTCATGAGAATTATTTATTATACTCGATTAATCGCAATTACTAAATGCGTGTCGTTGAAATAAAACGCTTAACGATAAGTGCAGACAGATTAAATGAATCAGCACTCGTGTACACAACGAAACGGCGTCGGAATTATTTCCCAAGAACCATTTGCACTCATAGCCATCGTCATCACATTTCAATGGCGAAACCGAAACCGTTACTGAAACACAAACCACCACAGCGCATGCGCGTCAATAATTAGCAATTTCCGGTGTTATATGATTTTTTTTTCCACTTTGGACCAATATGAAGTTTCTGTAATATAGGGAATAAAATAGCTTAATGTCGAATTTAAATCAACGCAAAAATCTGATTAAGTAACTGCTCCCCTCACAAATTCCAAACTCAATAAATTTAATTTTATTAGAAACTGTTTAGCCGACGAAGGGGCGACATTAGGGTGCAATTCCACCCAGCAACCCTGCATAAACAAGCAAATAACTAAATAACTCACCCCAGCCTACATACTACTCTACTCCAACATAAGAAGGGAAAGAAATGCAAGGCACGCACAGCAAAGTGCGAAGAGGGGCGCCCCACATACAAATAACCCGGAGCTGAGACAATCGAATCTGATGTCGAGTGTGGTGCGGTGGTTGCGCGTCCGTTCGCTCGGATGTATTTATAATGGGGAATTATTCGGGGTTGCTGCTATACCTACTATCTATAAAACGTGTTGGTGTACATGTGCATGCTCAGCGGTTACACATAAAGCGAATGAAAATACTATGTATCCAAGTATGTAGTAGTGGAGTGAGAGTAGGCAACCCACATATCCGCATGTGTAGAAAATATTGGAAACATTGGAGACGAGGGTTGCTCATGGTGTTTTTCCCTTTCTTGTGCGTATATGTACGTTATACTTTCAAGAATCAATGTAAGTGTAGAATGAGTGTGAGTGTGTGCGTTCAATCTTGCAATCTTTTACCCCACACCCTACATCACAAGCACCGAGGGACGGCGGTTCATCTATCTCTATCTGAGCTTCACTCAGCGTGTCAAATTATTATACTCCGGTCTTTTTCCAGAAATCATCGCATGTGCTGGGCTTAGTTAGCAGTTAGGGCCGGCTCCTTTTTCATCCCTAATTTGCGTCGTCGTTTTCGGCCTCTCTTCGTTCACTTAGGTCATTCATTTTCGTTTCCATTCGTTCCGTTTCAATTCGATTTACCACAGAAAATAAAATGTACAGGGTGTACCAAGTATACCAATTTGAAAATAAATAGATAAAGACACAAAACAATGTAAATTCTATTGCGCACATATACAGTGTGCTTTTATCCAACATGTTAAAATTTTCTAAATAAACATACATGTAGATATAAATCAATTACTTTCCAAAACTAACGAAAGTAAAATATACAATGTAAGTTATAACGTGTCCATTAAAAAAAAACACACTGTATAAGCATGTCCCAAATGAAAAAGCTCAGCGAGGGTGTCGCCATTGTTGTACGCGTGACGATATGAAGACGCGACACGCCGGAATATGTCGCACACTCGTGCGTGCACATCCAATGGCCCTATTAAGATGGACGCGATTGCGCCGAGCGCAGTGTGGGGCGATGGGGAATGCGAATACAAAGCGATTGAGGAGCGGCGCATTGAAGCGCCAGCCAACCCCCGAGGAATCCTTGCTCTGCCTAGCGCTGCTCAGCCAACATAATACATAATGCATGGCGCAGAGTTCGCCCCGGTCCTCTTAGCATGTGACACCGTATGTGCCCACAGCACCCTCTTCGGCAACCCTCGTCGTGTTTGTAATAGAGTCGCAAAACGCCGCTTGTAAGCAACACTTTTTCCTGCTTTCTTTCGCTGCAATTTGAACTTGCACCCTTTCTCTTCTTCACTGCGTGCTTCAATACACTGCTTCACTACTGAAAATTCTTTATACCCGCGCCCTTGTAACGCATTCACTGAAAATTGAAAATAATGAGAGGCGGCAATGCTAGATTACTAGGGATGGGGATTTTAATATAATAGCAACCACAATAAAACTGACAAAGCAAGTTCAATTTATCACCGTGTCTTAAACGTTACCGCGTGCGAAAAACAGACTTCGGTTGGTATGGCCACCATTCATGGATAAGATTAATATCATGCAATCCAGAAAGTAACTTCACAGATAAATTTTTAAAGATGAACTACTTACAATTACAGTATTTCAAAAAGTGCACATACACGTGAACATCAAGCAAATATGTCCACATGCAAATACACAGTAACTCACTCTATTTAGAAAAAAAAGTAACAAGACCAAAACTTTTTTCCACTGCATAATCGACTCACTGTAGAAAATACGCGCATAATGATAATAATAATGCGAGGGGGAGCGAAGAAAACAAGGGTGCGAATGTTTTGTTCGTGTTCGTATTCATTTGAATTTAATCAGATAAGTACACGCTGCTTTTTCCGCACGTTTTTTTCTGCACAGCACAACTTTCAGTGTACTTAATCTCGCGCGCCGCCACTCAAGTGTAAACTCTAAGCAGCGGGCGCAGAGATGCCACCCCAATGATAAACCTCCCCAAGCCTCAATTATGTTAATCACCTACGTATTTTACGATGTATTAATTACCACTACATTAATTATTTCTTGTCACTTATCCTTTATCAACCATCAAACAACATTTTATTTGGATTTTCAAAGCTTTATCTCACCTCATCTCAGATTGAGGTCGAAGTTGATATAAGACACAAATGCATATAGATAAAGGATGCGAGTGTACAAAGAAGGGTGGTTGGTGGGGGACGGCGGCGCGCGAGTGATACCTACCGCCACCATGCGCCCTGGTTACGGCATGCAAGCCGCGAATCAATAAAAACTGACACTTTTTCCCCGAGTTGTTTGCCCTCCCCTGCCGCCTCCACACCGCCGCCGCCGCTCCTGCCACAACCGCTGCTGACAACCGACAACTGGCTATATATCTGACGCGTTTATCCCATGCACAAAACGTTACAAATGTTACAAACGTAAATATCTATTAATACATACAAAGTGTAATATAGGCAAATTAAATGTACACATTTTATTGTATGTATTATTGTATTTATGGATTAAGAAGTACAATCAGTGAAAATACATGTATACCGGCGGTGTAAGTACTGAACGACAAAAAATTACAAACAACATAAATTGCTGTAGAATGGAGTAGATGAAAAGTTTCAAATTAACGTTCTTTATGAAGCGTATTAAGCTCGTGTGACATTAAATCGCGCAAAAGTTTACATGTTATCGTCGTAGACTTGTGAGTACAAGCGGTTAAGAGTATGAGATTAACAGAATTTAGCGTGAAATTGAATTCAGATGTTCCTGAACACAAAAAACTTAACCGAACGACAAAAATCATTGCGAACCGATCCTAACTTAAATTAATCTTAATTTCACCATAACCTGTATAACCTAACCTAAATATGTACAAGTTAAGCTAACATAATTTACTTTGGTAGTTTAACCGTTATATAGTTTGATAATAATAACTTTTTTAGGTGCAGATAAAGTCCAACTAAAATTAAACTTCCTCGAGTGTAAAAACACAAATAACCATCAAACTGGTAATGTTTGAATGAACATAACCTTATATAACCAAACATAACCTTATACATATAATATAAATGTAAGTTATACTAACATAACTTACATTGACACTTTAACTGCAATGTAATTTTATTGTAAGAACTTCTTAAGGTGCAGCTAAAGTCCAACTAAAATGAAATTTCCTCGACACATAAAAACACAAATAACAATCAAACTGGCAATGTTTGAATGTTTTAATGTTGTGATGGTTTAATACCTCGCCATCAAAGGACCGTCGCTGCCGCTGCCACACAGCGCGGGCGTCATTCATTACATTACAAATCAAACAAAATCGCGAATGCAATGTAAGCTCGCGCACTCAATACGCCACACGAAAAATCATTATCTTTATCATACCATTACCCGCCGCTTGTGTCGCTAATTACCGCCAACATGCGTGATCGCAACGCATAACAATAAAGATAACAACACAATGCGAGCAGTTGTTAAAATAAATTGACAACACGGCGAAAATAATTATTAATTCAAATGAGTACATCGTCGAGTTACTCTGACAATGAGTCTACCTGGCGTTATACTGCGCACTTTACGGCCTTCACTACATAAATTACAATTAATTAATAACAGTTATCAATAAAATGTTGTCAAAAAATGATCAAATTAACTTTATGAGCCGAACAAATAAAACAAATAAAAACTCACTCACATTCCCACAAGAGAATGAATCGAGCGCAATTCATTCACTCGCCGCGTGCTCGCCATCGATTGAGCGTTACACTCGCTTGCCGCTCATTTGCATAATGGCCGTTTACGTTTCGCCTTGATTTCCTGCGCGCGCCTGCGTTCATAAACGCGCTACTCGCCCGAAATTAACTGAACGTGTCCGCGCGCTAAATAATCAGCATCGATCATCACAAAATCCTACCAACAAGTATTTACTGTTACGCCAAAATTATTGAGTGTCATTTACGCTTCTAACCTTGATAATTTTACTTTTCTCTTTGTAGTTAATAATAAAATTCACATATAAATACATAGACAAAAATTGTAGCCTATATTCCTGCATACTAGTCATTACGCACAACCAATTGGGGAAAAAAACAATTCTAATTGCATATGCCCGCAAAATACTTGTAAATATTTGTAAAATGTCAAACACGTAAATTGTCTCGGCAATCACCACTGCGAACCGATAACTCCTCATCGTAAACTACAAGCTACAAAGTGTAATGATAACGATAAGCGTAAACTAATTATTTCTACTCTGACACAGTACATTACTGTGTATTTTTTAGACTAAGTGTGCTTATGTTGCAAGTGGAAATAAAACTTTTCGCAGAGTCGAGTAGTTTAGTAGTTTGGTCGAGTAGATTAGGTTAAGTAGTTTTTAAACTGGGTGTACTTTTGTTGCAATTGGGTGTAAAACTTTGTGCAGTCGAGTGGTTTAGTAGTTTAGTACAGTAGAGCCGGTTACATATTTTTAAAACTAACTAATGTTTATATTGGAATTCAAAATAAAACTTTCTTCCCAGTCATTTAGTCGAGTAGTTGAGCATTTTAGTGGAGTACGCAGTTTAGTCGTTTGGTAGAATAGGTTAGATATTTTCAAAATTAACTAAACTAAAACATTAAAACTTAACTAATGCTTATACATATTGCAATTTAAAATAAAACTTTATTCGGAGTAAGTTACTCGAGTGGTTTAGTAGTTTAGTGATTTGGTAGAGTCAGTTAGATATTTTTAAAATTAACTAATGCTTATATTGCAATTGAAAATATAACCTTGTTCCCAGTAATTTAGTCGAGTATTTTAGCAGTTTAGTTGAGTAAAGTTTAGTGGTTTGGTCGACTAGGTTAGGTTAAGTATTTTTAAAAGTAAGTATGTATACTCATGCTACAATTGGAAATAAAATTTTGTGCACAGTCGAGTACATTAGCAGTTTAGTCGAGTAGGTAATGTTAAATACTTTTAAAACTAAATGTGCTTATATTACATTTGGAAAACGTTGTGCACAGTAATTTAGTAGAATAGTTTAACTATTTGGTCGAGTATGTATGTAGGTTAGGTTTGGCTTTCGTAATATTTTAAAGTTGTTTAGTAGTTTTCGAGAGTAGTTTGGTCGTACTAGTTTAGTGATTTAGTCGAGTGGATTAGTCAATTTGTTTTGAAATTACGTCATGTAATTTAGTGGAAAGTCGAACAAATTTATAAAGCTAACTAATAAGCAATTGAAAGTAAAGCCTTGTTCGCACTAGGCTAGTATTTTAATCAAGAAACGTGTGATTAAAATACTCGCAACTCGCCAAAAATCTTTCGTACGTTCGAGTACAGTACAAAAGTTAGCAGTGTTTACCAATATGAACAGACTGCAACGCAATAAAGTAAATAAGCTAATACACCTCATGGTAATCTCTTTTTTAGAAGAAATGGAAGAAGAAATTTGTGTGATGCAGAAAAAAAAACAATGGGCACTTCAATCTCCGAAAGTTGTGTGAATTTTTTGCAAATGAAAGTGCAGTCACAAAATTGACATATATAGTCTTTATAATTAACGATAACAATATTTACTAAGCTTAATGTAATCTGTTGAACCTAGATGCTATTGTAATTAAATTAAATAAAAATTGGTATACACTAACCTGATGTTTTTAATTTTTAATTTGATTACTTTCTCACCAAATCCGGGCATATTCATAATACTTTCTAAATCCATATAAGCGGATTGTTTTATTTGCTTGTTTTTGTATGTTTTATAAACATTTATATGATTATAATATATACAAATTTTAACATTGTTTCTTCGCTCCACCGAAACGATATTTTTGGAGTTACTAATGAACTCGACTAAAATAACAAATTCAGACTTGTTTAGTCGATGAGACACCACTGTGACGAGTGGTGGGATGCGCTACTCGCCCGAAAAATATAACAAAATGGATGCACTAAATTACTCGACTAAATTTTCCGTGTTCAGAAACGTCTAGTCACTAAATTACTTGCTACTTGAGTAATAGACTAGGCTAGTGCGAACAAGGCTATTGTATAACGTTCTTCACAGTAATTTCGTCGAGTAGGTTAGGTATTTTTAATACATACTAATGTTGTTGTATACTGATGTTGCAATTGGATATAAAACTTTGTGCACAGTCGTGTAGTTTATCAGGTTAGTCGAGTATGTAGTTTAATGGTTTTGTTGACAAGGTTAGGTAAGGTATTTTTAAAGTACATATACTGGTATTACAATTGGAAATAAAACTTTGCACACCATCGAGTACTTTTGCAGTTCGAGTCGATGATACAGTTTAGTGGTTAGATACACTAGGTTAGGTATTTTTTTTTTAATTTTAACTGTGTTTATATTGTAAAACTTTTTTCACAGTGATTTAGTCGACTACGTTGTTTTGTAGCTTAGTTTATGTATTTTTAAAACTAAAGGATCCTTTGTTCCACTTGAATATAAAATTTTGTGCACTATTTAGACGAGTGGTTTAGTCATTTAGTGGAAAATTTGTCGTACATTTTAGTAGAGAAGGTTAGTCAAGTAGTTTAGTTCACTTTTCATCTAGGTACAGTTTATTACCAGTAATGTAGAAACTCTAATTATAGGTGTACACAGGAGCAAATTCTATAATATATGTAATATATCTCTAATATATGTTAGATCAGACAACAGTGGCCGAACTCCTCTCCCAGACTGAGTGTCAATGCCGATAATTAACCTGTTGGCCTAACAGCCGTGACCTTAGCGAATTGGCACGCCGCGCCCGAATCGATGCGAGTTGGGCTGCATATGCATAATCAGCCAATTACACGAAATCAAGCGGCGTTCATTTACGCAAATTCGACTTGATTCGCTCCCAAATACAACAAAACTGAATTGACTCAATTTAGTACATACAAAATACGATAAGTTAAATGTAGTAGCCATTACACTGTGGCTATTTTTATTTTATTTTATTATTTGCTTTTATCTCGGGCAAGCAGGCTGGAATAAAATACAGAGATGAAATGAATAAAGTTGGAAGGCAACATCTACTAAATATTTACAGATTCGGAGGCGATAAAAGTTGTAAGTAAGTAAGTAAGTAAGTAAGTAAATAAAGTAAAGTTTACGTGTCCGTGTCAAGTGAAGTGAAAAGTTTCACACATGCGTCGACAAGCCCAGATTGCTGTTAGAGCAAAGAGTAAGGTAAAGAGAAGTTCACACTCAGTGATGAAGGACAGGGGGGGGAAATAAAAACATCGAATGTGCAGATTTCACATGGAATTACTTATACACGTTAAATATAGTGTTTTGTAAGTCATTGATTTACCTGGTTTTTAACGATATAACTGATTCAACTCGACTAAAACCAATTCAGAATATTAGCGGTTGGATTAGGTAGGTTAGTTTAGTGGCTAAATAACTATACTACGCTATAAAACATATTGTTTAAATTATTAAACTTGGTACACTCCTAAACGAATCATCTAAAATCTAAAGTACATATTAAACTACTTGATTAAATTACTCGACTAAAGTATGTATTCGGCTAAACAACTGTACAACACGGCTTAACTGCTGCCTTAAGCTTTGTTCGCACCACGTTAGTATTTTAGTCAAGTAGCGAGTAATTTAGTGAATAAAATACTCGCTACCCGCCAAAAATCTTTCGAATTACGTTAGAGTAATTCAGACGATGAGACAGTCGACAGTGACATGTGGTGAAAGGCGCTACTCGTCCAAAAAAATAGAACAAAGTGGATCAGGTCGACTAAATTTGCACTGTTCAGACACGTTTAGTCACTAAATTACTTGCTACTTGTCTAAACTACTAGCCTAGTGCGAAGAAAGCTTAAAATTACCCACTTGACTAAATTACTAGCCTACTAAACTAAACTAATATACTCAAATACTGAAA
>JAODVP010067588.1:22579-33114 GCA_025400035.1 Tetradonia laticeps
ACTAAATAACTAAACGACTCGCCTACACTACGAAACAATCCGACTAAACTACTACAGAACTTGACTAACAACTCGTAGGCAGAAGTACTAAACATTTGAGCGAAAGTAATAAACTTCTGGAATGAATTACTCGACTAAACTATTAAAAATCACTGGAAAGTTACTAAACAACTTGACTAAACTACTAAATCACTCGTCCATACTATAAAACCATTTAACAACAGTACTGAACAACTCGACTAAAGTATCTTCTAAAGGACTCCACTAAACCGAAATACTAAACGAGTCAACCAAACTACTAAACTTCTGGAATAAATTACTTGACTACCTATTAAATTACTAGAATAAATTACGAGCTCAACTAAATTACTTAACAATTTGACTAAACTAATAAATGACAAGCTAAAGTACTCAGGTTCTAGAATAACAACATGAGCAAATTTCTTAGCCTATTACGACCTATCCCGAAATTATTCCCAAAAGTATATCAACTATAAAGCACTAACCACTAGACTCGCTACTAAAAATCCTAAATTCAGTACTAGGTAACTGTGTGAACCAGTGAAAAGCAGTCTTTATAAAAGCTCAATCTCAAATGATCTAATAAAAACTCTCCAAACGCCCGCGAATGTTTACGTTTCCGAAAATATCTGCTCGCGCATGCGCCGTGGGATTTGCGGTTGCGTATTCTCTTTGATTTCCTCCGCCTTCTCGTATACAGACCGCTTAATATCTTGCCGGTTCATAGTCGAATGATAAATCAGGAAATCGGCCATTGAAACGCACATAAAATCTTAATAAAACTGGATGCGTCAAGTTCCTAATATATTCACATCAAAACGAATTAAAAAATGCAATTCCATATATGTGCAATGAAATATGAAGAAAGAATATGTAGTATGAATTCTATGAATTCAAGTAATTACTTTATGTAACTTGTAGATTATGTTAAAGGAAAAGTTTTTATAGGTTATGTATGAGGGACTCACCGCGGCAGATGGATGCCTAGCAGGGGTCGGATACATCTCGGCGTGCTCCTCGCTCCCTACACCGACGTAAATCCGAAAAAGCCGTGGGTATCACGCGCCCATCATACAGCACAGCGTCTCTCCAGCCACGCACAGCTCACAACTACACGCGCACGTTGCAATTAAGCATGTGCACTTAACCTAAAATTCAATTGTCAATAATATCTACCCGAATATCACACACTCATCCGCGCACGCACACTGTACGCAGTACACAACACCACAACCCACAACAAATGTTTGTAGGTTATGTCCACCAAGAATGGCAATTACAGCGCAACTGCAACTTCGCACACAGTTAGTGTAACAATGTGCGGCGTTCGCGTTCACACACTTTGTTCATTCCGCACCTCGGCGTGCATTTGTTTAAACTTCACACTGGCCGCACACTCGTGTCGCCCGCTACCGTATTTAGTTCGGCGTTGCAGCGGCGGTTGAGACGCGGCGTCGGCATGGCCCGCACTGGCAGGCTCAAGCACGACCACGCGCGCCCAAAGGTAGTCGGTTGTCGTCGGGCGAAAAAATGCCGGACTTATCGATGCTAGCCGCACGACTTACACTCGCTACACACGCGCGCTGCGCTCGATGCCGACACGGCCCGCAGCTACATATTGTTTACGGGCGCGACACCGGCGTTTGTTTATTTTTAATGGCAGCTCCGCGAAGAGATTCACACGTTGCGCGTAATTACAGCACGCACACACGGGCGCACACACGCGGCGAACACGCGAAACGCGGCCGGCGCTGAGTCCTGGGCTCATCTGCCGTGTGCGCGCCGAACGCACGACCCCGCGCCCGTTCGCACCAACACACTTGCAGCCCCGCGCACCGAGGACGGCGGCGCACGAGAAACGCTCGTCGGCACACAATTGTGCACACATCGGCGCGCACTCACGGCACTCACACGCGCGCGCCGCGGTTGTTTGCCAGATATACGTCACCCCAACTACTACCAATAACAGGCGGCATTTCCCTTGTTCGCTTGCTCGCGGGCCGCACCTCCCGATCAACCGCTAAGCACGCGGCTGCGAGTCGACAGCTGCACGTCAAGTCCACGTTGACAACAAAATACTGGAATCGTACATGTCGCGACATCTAGAAACAAAACTTATTATTAATTTGTATAAATTTCTAGTTTTTCAATTAACAGCCTTCAAGTAGGAAAAATTAATTAGTGAGGAATACGGAATAAGTAATACAAAATTACGTATTAAGAAATTAAATCATTTTATTATTTATTCAATAACTACATTGGTGTTGTTCTGATTTTTGCTGAATTCGTACACAGTCCACCATCTATGGCCAGTTGATATTAAATAATTTCAATTTTTATAATTAATCGTTATAAATTAACATGTGGATGATGTAGATATTAAAGGATTAAAGAATTTACTATATTTATTTTGTAATTAAGTATATTATTACCTGTTAATAAAAATATACATTCTGGAATCGTACATGTTGCGCCTTCTAAAGACAAAACTCACAATTAATTTATTTAAATTGCTTATTTTTTCAATTAGCGGCTTACAATTGAGGATAATTTATTTGTGAGGAATATAAAATAAATTACTTTTATAATTTTATTATTTATTCGGAAATATTATTATTCCGATTTTTGTTGAATTTGTACACGTTCTCCCATCTATGCACAAATAATATTTCTATATTATCGATTTTTATAATTAATTGTTAAAAATTAAGTTGTGAGTAATAAAGAACACAGAATTTACTAGTTTTATACGTAATTAAATATTTTGCTATAATAATTATGTTATTATTCTTAACTTACAAAATTACAAGAAAATACTTTATTTTATACACTTGCTGCATGTATTAATTTAAAATTTTACAACTAGGAAAAGTAGAAAAAAGTTACAAATGAATTTCAAACAAATAAGTAAATATAATTCCACTATAATTATTGGTCAATTAATTTATAATAACTATGGCGATTTTTGAAACGTTTTGTTTGTGAGATGCAACTTTGGTTGCTGACTGCCTAGAAATATAAACTTAAACTACTAAACTAATAATATAATTACTTACTAGCAACAGTTACTTCTATGTTTTATATCCTTAATTATTATTAATAATAATTGATATCAATAATTACTATCACAATCAAAAATTACCAAAACATTATTATTCTGTAAGTCAAGTGTGTGACAGCGCCATCTTTACGTTAAACAGTAAGCTATTTAACGGACTAGCCATTTTCTGTAAACCAAATGTGCATACATCCAGTTTGTAGGAAAAAGATGGCTTGCAATTACAACTATAGTTAATATCGTTAATATCCAGCCCGACTAGCTCGTTGGTCGCCACGGATTCCATAATAACGCCGCAGTCGATGCCAATCAGCTGCTTTGTGCGGTAGCGACAGCGAGATGCTGTCGTCGGCGTAGCTTCGAACGTCTGATCCCGTCTGAGCCGTCTGAATGCTCTAAACGTGTCGCAACCTAAGCGCAATTCACTTCTGTGAACAGTGACGAGAACGTGCAATAGCTACTCCTTAGCTACACCACTATAAGTGCAGCCAGCAACCCTGTAGCCGCTTTTGCAGAGCTTGGTGCGTGTGCGGTGAGCTTGCGGGCAACTCCACCGACTCCGACATTCCCCGCACCCACGCAGAGGGGCCGGTTTCACCGCTTCATCATCATCGCTGCCATCCGCGTGTGTTTGTGCTTCGTGCATCAGGAAGTGCCGCCTAGACGGCGGGGTCTACACACGGGATACGGGATTCAGGAACCGCGCAAGATGGATTACAAAAGCGTCGTTTACAACGCTGCGAGGGATGGGAATCTGAATCGCTTGAAGGTAAGTAACAAAAACAACACTTGTAACGTGTAGACTAGTGTAGGTAAAGTATTAATTGATCAATGAAATTTTCGTACATACTCATACGTACTTTGTTATTTTCTGTCGATTTAGTAAGTGAAAAGAAGAAGTGAACTTAGACCATTGTCAATAAATGACGTAACATAACCTTGAAATGCCATCTGTCATCGACCGCTTGTGACAGTTGTCAATAAAATATTTGGCCTTTTTATGTTGCTATGTGGCAAAATGTAATAAAAGGAGAGACATAATTGTGTTCAGTCACGGTTCTGGACTAGGTACTTCCTGCTACAACTAGGTACTTTTTGAAGCGACGCGACTGTTTTTTGTTTTGTTGCGGGTCCTATCTCGGGAAAGTTTTTATCTCGTAAGTCAAAAAACAAAACGTGATTTAGTTATGGTTGTGTAGCCATACCTAGATTATGTCTAGACTTCTTACTGTACAATGTTTATTACTTTAGTATGTTTATATTCTATTTGAAAATTGATAACTCCTAACCACTAACTGATAAGTGATAAGTGATAACTGATACCACCTTTATAAACACACAGAAATTTGTAAATTGAACTGCAAACTATCTATTATATTTAGTGATTTCTGATCTTGTTCGAATATTCAACGTCGACACGTGCAAACACGTGCAACATAATTGCGTGTCAATGTGTCGAGTTATCAATTATTTGCACAACTATGTTCTCTATTATTGTTTGTTTACTACATATTTATGTGACTGGTGTGAGTGTTTTAATGCTTCCTGTTGTGTTATCTCTATTTTTATTTCCTTCTCTCTCTTGGTGTGGTTGGTCATGCGCCTGTTGTCAAAGTAAACATAGTCATACTATCCGGATCCTACTGTATTTTGTACTTTCCTACATTTTATGCACAGGAGCGGTTGTTCTATTTCATGTATAATTGTTGTATGAATGCAGTAGTGAGTCTCAATTGGAATGTTTAGCGAATTACTGCGCTACTGATTGATGATAATTGCAGTTATTATCTCTAATTTTAATAACGACATGATGGCGCTACCAAATACGCAAAAACATATCAACATGTGTACAAAGTATTTGTATTCATAATATTTCGGGTAAATTCAATATCCACAAGTGGACAAAACATCGCAAAACGTTGATAAGAGTAGATAAACTATCGAAGTACTAGAAGAAATAAAAGAAAAAAAAAAGAGTTACAGAATGTAGTATGTTGGGTTAGGTTATGAATTAAAATTTACCTAGCCCCTTTTGATTTCAATAAAATTTAGCACACTTATTCGTGATGCTAAGACGAATAGAAATGTAAAGAATGTTTTGAGATTTGAAAACATACTTACGAAAAGTTTTAAAGAGCGCGAATAAAAAGACAGGTTTTAATAATTATGTATAAGCTCAAAATACAAGGCAAAGTTTTATATATAATTTTTCGAAAAAGTACGCCAATGACAATTTTAAAAAGAATACCGCATTGGCCTGACAGTTGTATAAATCTTCATGCCAAATATGAATGTGGAACGATGATTGGATCCATGACAAAAAAAATATATTACTGTCAGGACCGTCGCAGCTGTAGCCTATTTGGCATGAAGATTTATAGAAATGCTGGAAGTACTTTTTCGAAAAATTCTGTTTTAAAGTTCTGACTTGAGTTATGAAGTTATAATTGTTATTGAAACTTGCTGGCATGTTGCATACTCCTGCAAAGAGCAGGAAAAGGGCTACGAAATGACATCACTCTCGGTTTCTTTACAAATTTTACATAGAGTAAGATGGGGGAATGCGGACATAAGGGGAACGCGGGACAGTCAGTATTTGGATAATTATTGTGATAGCTAGACAATAAACAAAAGTGGCGCGTATAGTTTCAGGTCTCCTGATTTTGCCCCAAGAAATTTGAATCATGTTATGACATTCCTTCATGAGATCTAGCGGCGATCACATGTGTTTAGGACTTTCAAGGTTGTCAGGTGCCGGTAACTGCAAGTCTATTTTTCGAGTTTTCCATATTATAGTTTTTTAATGCTTTGCTATGATAAAAATAGCAATATTACAGTTCTTCATTATTCAACAACGCTTATTTTCTCAATAAACAAATTTAATTTCATTCACTTCTTTGGGATTAGACTGATTTATTTGATTGGACCAGTAATCACGCTACCCGTCCCAAGTTCCCCATAGTATGGGTACGAAAAATGTTACGAAAAACATGTTTTGGAAAATTGCATTATTCTTGGTTTGATTGTATACATAGTAAAAAATCTGAAATTTATATATACTGTAGTCAGATGGTTAAACTAGTTCTTCTAAAAAATAGACTTTTTATATTTAAAACAAAGTGGTGACGAATATTTTTGAAAATGCATCCCTACATACATATCCATCCATACATATCTATATGTATTTTGAAAACTATTGGAGATAATAGATGTTTCCATACTTTTATTTGTTTATCACCAAAAATTAATGCACCAAACTTTATTCAAATCAGAAGATTGGACGTAAATTGGGTGTGCCGAGATGACATTGAATGATGACTCCGACTATGTATTCTTTATCGGTGTTGACATAACAAAAGACGAGACTAGAGTGATAGCAATGGCGATTCAATGCGTGCGGGGTGGAGCAGGTATCTGCCTCGTACGTCAACCAACCAACTCTCCCCACTACTGTGAAGACTATAAATATCTCAATGCGCACGTACTGTAATTCACTCTGCGCTATGCAGGCTTTGAGATGCTGCCACATTCGGGTTCCACACTCTATGAAAATGTACTCTTTACTACTTAACTAACAATAAGTGTGCATGTGTGTTTTTAGTATTAAATACCTATTGCATTAATCAATAAACAAAACCAAGAATGTTTCACTGCGGAAACCGCCTAATTTAATCATCAAACATATTAAAAGAAAAATATTTAAAAAAGAGTATGTTGGGGAGGCCGGGGCATCGTCACACCTTATTGGTAGCGTGTTGAACAACTGTGAAATGCAGGTAGGAAAGTTTCAATTTATTAATTTTTGCATTAAGAACATAATGCTCCCAACAGCGATTGGTTAAAATTGATTGAAAATGAAAAACAAAATGAAAGGATCATAAAAAAGCTTTGCTAAAAACGTGTATAGCACATATACACTTGAAATATTGAATTTATTTTCACCAATCACATAAATCACATATTATTCTGTGCAGAGAACGCAGATATGAACAATTTCATCATCGTCTCTATCGACAGCTGTGCAGGAATTGTGTGCCCATTGTCTTTTTATTTCAATTTAGTGTTGTTGCTTTTTGTAATGACAATCATCTAAGAATAAGTCAGTCCTTAATATTCCATTCTTTATTATTATCACCTTACGTGTAGGTAATGCCCCAGATGTATTGTTGACGATTTTTTAAAAAACAAGTGAAATTAAAAAGGCAAAGATTTTTTTTTTAATATTCACTGCAGAGAATAACCTAAGTTAAAAAACAGGAAATATTATATTGTCTATTACAACATTATGTGAGCGCATTCGTTGAAATTAAAAGATATTCGAAGCGATATTCTTTAAAAACATTTTTTAATGAACTCCCCATGTAACAACTAATAACATCTAATAAAGCACAATGCATAGACGTGCGGACGGGGAAAATTATAGCGCGTGTGTACTTGTATGCATGTATTTTTATGTAAGTAAATTGTTAAATATGTTAATTGTATACCTCGTATGCTGATGCGAAGAAAGTCACGGAACAAAGAAGTGAAGAGTTCGATACTTAACTCCCGAACTCATGGCATTCTTTCTATTGTTACATATCTACATACATATTTATATATATTATACAATTAATATGTAACGTTACCTGTTACGTATTTCATCGTACTTGTTAAATGTAAGTTATAAGCATGAATTGCACATGAATGACGGCTAAAATTAGCACGTAGTGTGTTGTGTATGTAATCGATTGGAATACCACCCTAGGTATTATTAGTCGCATTGTCCGGCTATTGACTTGACGGGTTTGCTCCAGTTGCACCAATTGCGCAGGTTTGTTGTGGCGCATTCAATTGTTAGCCATCCATGCAACGTGTAGCTCTAGCACGCAAGTTGCACGTCGATTTGAATGAATATATTCACGTTGATGGCCTCAATTACACGTGCGTTACTTTTTACTTTTTATGTTTGATGCAAACATAATTTAAGTAGGTAACCTAAACGAATCTAACCTAACGTTTGTTAACTAGTAAAGATACCTACAACACAATTATGGCGAATGAAGCGGGGAGATATGGGCCACTTTTGGAAATATATTTATCGGCATTCTGTTTTTCTTTCTTTTAATTTTCACTCTACTTTACAAACGTGGCACCTTTTTGTTATTGACAAAATAGTTAGTTAAGCAGGAATTTAGTAATTGAGATTTTGACTATTCGCTTAATTTTCGTGTAAATAATACTGACTTTCAAATTGTCCAGTTAGTCTTCCCCCACTGCCCATCTTGCCCCGTTTTACTCTACCTAGTTTGTACATATAAGAAGTACAAGTTGGCATTACACATAAAAAGTTGAAAAGAAAGTATAGTGACATTATGCTAGTGTACCATCATTGTATTGCAAGTGAACAAGTAAACTAGTTCACGTGATGTGGAAACCCATATACACTTACAATTAGAATGATGTGAGAGTTGCTGTCTCCCTTTTGGTTAGAAATGATTTACTAGCTATAATATAAAATAATTTGTGACTCCACGGAAAGAATTTTTCACGGTTGCTTAAATCAACTGAAATTATGTTGGATTTTCGACGCCTTTGGCACCTTTACTAAGTTGCACACTTATTTACCAAGCGATTTTTCAGAAGGTTTATTATGGTGCGCAAATATGAGTTGTGACTAAAAATACTTCTCAGGACAAACAGGACGTAATTGCTAGCAAGGCAGAGTATTATTGTTTTTGCCAGGAAAGTGTGGCGGCACATTCAATGTTTTACGGTGGAAATAGTTTAATTTAATTATCAATGCGACATACTATAACAATAATAAATTAGAAGTTTAATATTTTGGTTTTTGTTCGTTGGAACAAAACAAACTGATTTGTTCGTATGCGCTATGGCACTATCTTCATCTGAATTCTCCTGGGGTTAGTAACTAATTTCGTGGCAGAAGCTTTATTTTAATTATTGTCTTCATCTGACCTATATTAGTTATTTATTATGACGATTTTATCTATAAAAATGTCTAAGGTCCAGCTAGAGCAGGGGTCTTAAACTTTTTGTTATGCGAGGACCACGGTGGAATAGATAGAAACATTCGCAGGCCGCAAATTTAAAAATATTCTATCATGCCATGTATACCAGATAAATATTGAGTTCCTTTATAGATTTCATAGATAACAAAAATTTCAAGTTTGCAAACGGCCCAAATAAAAGAATTCGCACCATTGTCTAAATGAATGCAAGAAAAACCTCTAAAAATACTGAAAATGCTACACAATTTCTCAAAAATCTTCCATTCTTCGAAAAAAGGAATATTATCAAAACCCGAATCCTAATTATGCCATAAGACTATTATTTGTAGTATGTATAATTTTCCTCCCTTTTTATATATTTATATTTTTGTCTTGTAATATCCTTATCCTGAGAATGCTTAATGTCTCTTTCAATGTCTTTACATGCTTTAAAATGCCTGAAAATGCCTGAAAACATCTGAACATGACTAAAAATATTAAAAATTCTGAAAATATTTTTAAATGTCTAAAATACGAAAAAATATATTGAACTCTGTCTACAAATGTTTTAAAATATCCAACAATGTTTGAAAATGTCGGCAAATAATTGTTTCACAATGACAATATCTTAAAAAGTCTAAAAATGATTTTGAAATGCCTAAACAAATGTGTGAAAATGTCTTAAAATGTCTGAAAATACATTAAAGTATCTAAAAATGCCTAAAAATAATTTTATGAATAGCTGAAAGTGTCTAAAAATATTTTAACATGTCGAAAAATATCTTTAAACTGCTTAAATTATCAAAAAATATCTACAATTTTAAAAAATGTTTTAAAATGAATGAATACCTACGTCCGAAAATTCCTAAAAATATTTAACCCGTTGTTTAAATAATCTCAAATTACCTAAAAATATAATAAATGCCTAAAAAGGCCTAAAAATATGTTTCACAATCTTTATAGTCTATTTGTCAAAAATGCACAAACAGAGCAATATTATCAAAACCCGTGCCCTACATGGTTTAAAACCATTAGATGTAGCATAATTTTCATCCTTAAGGCCAAATTAAATCTAAGGAGGGCCGCGGGTTGAAGACCCATAAGCTAGAGGAAAGGTTTGAAGCTAAACGACAACATTAAAAATAATGAAAGGGTAAAATTGTCATAAATAAATAAAAATCCACTCATCTTTATAAAAAATCATATTTAATTTAAAAGACATTTTTGACAAATCATGGAAAATATTATTACGTTTTATTTATTACACCGAAACCTCGATCCCCGTACACTCGGAACTACGGATTACTCGTTCCGGCTCAGCATATGTTTTTATGTTGTATGTACTGTGATATTGAACTGTCAAAATTAAGATCTTCCATACACACAAGGAGTTTTGTACGTAAATCCGCTGAACCCGAAAATTCGTTCACCCGGAACAGCTGTGGTCCCACCTAGCCCGAGAGATC